>JACXGJ010006360.1:0-34817 GCA_016801105.1 Esox niger | reverse complement strand
ACCCTGCGACATCTAATTTCATAATTATTTTTAGGGTAGAATATTCCCTAAACCCTGAAACATTGTCTAATTTCATTGTTATTTTTAGGGTAGAATATTCCCAAAACCCTGCGACATTAACTAATTTCACTGTTATTTTTAAGGTAGAGTATACCCAAAACCTTGCGACATTATCAAATTTCAGTGTTATTTTTAGGGTAGAGTATTCCCAAAAGCCTGCGACATTAACTAATTTCAATGTTATTTTTAGGGTAGAGTATTCCCAAAACCCTACGACGGTAACAGTAACTTAATAGTAATGTTATTTTTAGGGTATTCCCAAAATCATGAAAGTGGCCACAGGTTTGTGTGGTGTCCTCTCTATAACAGCAGTGATGAGAGGGAGGTTTCTGAGCAGTGGGGTGGGATGAGCGGGTTAAAGGATAGAAGAGGGGTGCTTTCTCTGTCCTCGCCTAACGTTGGCTAGCTAGCAATTGCTGTAAGTGAAGTTGAACTGTAGATACACAAATTTAGTATCAAGCTCAATTGCTAACCTCTGTCCTTTGATTGATTTATGATGGTGTTTATAGAAGTAATTCCATCTTGCTGTTTTGTGCTCTCTGTTGAGTACTGGATATAGAGACCCCAGATGTTTTATTCTAAAGTCGTCTAATGAAAGGGTACAAGTGAATGTCATATAGTGTACAGGACACTTGAGTGTGTACAGCATTAACAACTTCTGCTTAGTCACAGAAACAAAGATCGGTATAAAAATGAACACCCTGACCAGAGCTTTAAAAAGTACGAGGCCTTTGCTGTGCTCCACAGTTATGTAAAATACCGAATTAAGAGCTAAATGACGAGATGACCTTAGTTGATCATTTTAATATTTTATTTATTTATCTGATCACTGGTTATTTATGAAATCCCTTCAGTCAGTCACTTAGGTCTTAATTAGAAACATTTCGGCCAAATTACAAATGCAGCCAGCACACCAACATTAACACCCCTACTCTTAAGATAAGAGAAAGCCATGGGATCTTTAGTGATTCAGACACAGAATCAAGAAATCCGTTTAACATCCGATCCGAAAGATGGCACCCGACACAAAGCAATGTTTCCTTCACTGCCCTGGGTCTTTGGGATTGGATATTCAGAGGGAAAAGGATTTTCCTTCCCCCATCACTTCCAGCCACATCGCGTGTCCCGTAAAGGAGCACCAGGCGCGACTATAATTTTAACCAATGGCATGTTAGCAGTAATATCAACCAATGGCATGTTAGCAGTAATATCAACCAATGGCATGTTTACAGTTTAAATAGTTGTTATATACTATGAATAACCTGAAATTGTTCCTAAAATATTTTATTAAACCTCCACAAAACTGTCTCTTCAAAACATATATGAAAGGTGTTTCATAAATAAGTGAATTTACTTTCACAAATGTGGCAGTAATAATTATTTAATATTTAGTGAACTTTTAATAAATGCTTTATTGTGTGTAGTTATTATAAAGGGATACCAAAGAATGAACTGCATTTTGAGCTGTCAGCACAAACAGTAGACTGTTTTCGTCTAAAAGACACTATTGGCAAGTTTGGCTTACTGTAAAGAAACAGGGTGGGTTTCAGTTGAGCATGCTACCAAGATTGGATATGATCATGCTGCCTACCCTCTCTTTTCAGACACCTGATTGGCTCAACTCTGTATCACTCTTTCACTCACTCATTTATGGCAGAACTCTGACTTCATGTGTGAAGCTAAAATATAATTTTTGTAAATGAATGTAAAAGAAGCAGCTGACCAATAGTGCCCAAGTGTTACACTACGCATATGCTTGCGAGACACAGCTGTCGTTGCAACAAAAATGAACATTTCATGTATGCTTTGTGAAGGCTTAATTCAGTATGATTTAAAATTCCTTTACCGAGCATTGCTTTTGCCAACCTTTACGAAGCTCCAGTTCATGTCGTATTTGATGTAATTTAGGTCATACTTGACTACAGTGATTATGTCACACAGTTATGACACATTGATTAAACAGAAAATAGGATGGTTTGTAATCCACTTCTATATTGTATATGATGGCACATTGCAGGGATTAGGAACCAGTTATAAGATTATTAAAAGCTGGACTGATATATTTCACCAACCCATATTAATGTAATTGGAATCGGTTATAAGCCACTCACGTAATATTTTTTTATGAAGGTGTTATAATCAAATTCGTAACCAGCGCGTTTCGACATCACACTCTAGAATGTCTAGAGTTTTTAATTTCAAATATCTAGCCATGCCATGCAAACCCGTTTGCCTGCCACATCTCTCAGCTCTTCTGGCGAGGCCTGACGTGATGTGGCTTGACAGCATCTTCAGAACAATGTCATGAACGTGAGACGCAGCCAGACGTAGCAGGCAATGACAATCTATGACACCAACTTAATTAACAGCCTAATTTCAACCTCACAAATACACAACTGTTATCAATAAAAACCTATGAAACATATGCATTATGTTGCATTTTCATTCACACCAGTTTTAAAGGCGGCGTGTTACTTCTAGTTGATTTCGTCGACTGCCATGGCCTTTTATGTTCAGGGCGTGTGTCTGCATATTTATGTTGTTCCTATGTGGTGTGCATTTGGTAGATATTCATGTTTTTAATCCAAACATAGTACCGTACATGTCTGAGGGGATGGTATATCAGCCTTATTCTGATAGAGGGGCTGTAAATCGACTAGACCAGAGGGGAAAATGGAAATCACACTCCAAATGTCAGAAGACTTAAATGTACATCTGAAGAGGTGAATTATGCATGTAAAATAAGCAGCATAACTTATGTAGAATTGAGACCTTGGGGAGAAATGAAGGGTTCAGTATTAAGTGCCACACAAGTGGCTCTTTATGCTTCATGTTGCTTGGGTTGGAAATCAAACAATTTTTGCCAGGTGAGACGCGGCGGACTTGAAATTATCCGCGGAATGTTCAGTGGTCACGATTGTTTGTTGAGATTGGTTTTTGCTTCATCTTTTTTGTAAATGTATGTGTTTCCTGAGTGTGTCTCTTTATCTTCACCCGTGCTCCTCCTTCCTCATCCCTTGGGTCATGTGACATCCCACAGGGCCAATCAAATATCTATATTTTTAATTTGCATGAGATTAACTGTAAACTGTCTAATGCAAATTCAACAAAAATCCCACAACACCTCGCTATAAGGTATCCCCATTACCTTAATAACTCATAGTTGCATGTCACTAATTTCCTGTCTTCTCCAGAGCAACTTGCAGGAGTGATGACATTAACCTAGAGATTCCCCCGGCGGGAATCGAACACACATCTTGGGGCTGCAGTAGTCCTGCCTTGTGGAGATAAGTTCTTGGACAAGCTTGTTTGTGATGCGATCGAGTTTGACGCCACACTCTCCCTCAGAGGTGATTGAAGAACGCTTTACACATTATCCCCACGTTAAAGGTATGCAGAGAAGCCTGGCAGGTTTTATATACAACTCAGATTCCATGCAGGCTGAATACAAGGCCAGGGCGCATCATGCCCCGGTCAAACCGGACCAATCCAATATATTGAGTTCTGGCGCAGACGGTCCGAATGAGTTAGCAGTGAGCAAACATGTAAAATGACAGGATTTCGGGAGACAGGGGCTGCCTGCATTTAACAACCATCAGTGGATCATCCATGGTTACTGAGCAGGGTTGTTTCAGTGCTCAGGACCAACATAAAACCTGACTGGACCTTCTCAGGTAAATGGTTCCAGTGGTCCTAGAGGTATACAGCTGGCACTTTTTGCCAACAGCTTGGAGAGGATGGGGCGGTGGGATGTTGGCCTGTAATTGGCAAACACTTCAGGTCAGGAGTGGGCAGTTTTCAAAAGAGCAGTGGTGACTGCAGTCATGTGTGCAAGTGAGACAAAGAGTGGAGGCTGTGGTCCACAATCTGGGTTATGTACAGAGGGTCAAGAAGAGAGGTGACTGACTAGAGCAGGGCTAATGGAATAGGATCCAAGAAGAGAGGTGACTGACTAGAGCAGGGCTAATGGAATAGGATCCAAGAAGAGAGGTGACTGACTAGAGCAGGGCTAATGGAATAGGATCCAAGAAGAGAGGTGACTGACTAGAGCAGGGCTAATGGAATAGGATCCAAGAAGACAGGTGACTGACTAGAGTAGGGCTAATGGAATAGGATCCAAGAAGAGAGGTGACTGACTAGAGCAGGGCTAATGGAATAGGATCCAAGAAGAGAGGTGAATCTTCCCTACAACTGTATGCATTTAATTCTCACTTGATTGACATAAAATGTGAACTTTGCATTTTACTTGAATCTACATTGGCAAGAGCTTTGGGGGCTGACGCATGGGTTTAATTGTCTTGCTCAGTGACAGATCTTGCAACATAGTGGCTCAGAAGTTTTATCTAGTAACCTTGTTAAGGGTCAGATTCCATAACAGCCAACTATCATCTGGCACCTTGAAAGAAAATAGGATGGAAGCATTGGAGATTCTAATTTGATAAGCAAATAAAGCAGTTCAATAAACCAATCAATCAAATGTTTTTATGAAACCCTTTTCACATCAGCAGTTGTCACAAACCTGTATATATTGTTCAGCATTAAAGGTTCCTTCACAGCTAGCAAGTCACCCATGCCATGTGCACTAACGCACCCCCATACCATCACAAATATTGGCTTTTGAACTGTGCGCTGATAACAAGCTGGTTGGTCCCTCTCTTCTTTAGCCCAGAGGACGTGGTGTCCATGACTCCCAAAAATTATCTCATATTTTGATTTGTCAGACCACAGGACAGTTTTCCACTTCACCTCAGTCCCTCTTGAATGAGCTTGGGCCCAGAGAACGCGGTGGTGTTTCTGGATCTTGTTTATATCTGTTTTCTTTTGGAAGGTTAGAGTTGCATTTGTATTGGTGGATGCAGTGTCATACTATGACAGTGGATTTTGGAAGTGTTCCTGAGCCCCCGCAGTGATGTCCACTACATCGTCTCTGTTTTTAAGGTTGTGATTTTCAATCTGAGGCCCGAAAATCACAACCTTCCAATACTGGTTTTCGGCCTTGTCCCTTATGTACAGAAATTTTTCTAGACTCACTGAATCTCTTAAGGATTTCATGTACCGTAAATGATGAGATCCCTGAACACTGCAATTTTACGTTGAGAAATTATATTCTTAATTTCTTGCACTTTTTGCCTGAGCAGTCTTTCACAGAGTGGTAAACCCCTCCCCATCTATACTCCCCTGGCACAATAATATAGCAGCGTGAAACCTTGGGGCTGAGACAGAGAGGTCCAATAATACTATGGCCCTATCCGAGAGTAACCCCAGACAGGGCCCAACAGGCAGGACGTTAGACTTCTATTCCATAGTGTCAGTGGGGACTAGAATAACATTTTTAACAATGTAGTGTTAAATATTTAGTATTAAATGTTTAGTGGTGGACATGTTACAATGTGATTTTAATCATATTTGTTTTGAGATGGGATGGAATAATCCCTTGCTTGGGATGACTAGGTGACAAAGATCGTATCAGGTCCAGATTGTTAATGTATCCAGGACAGTGCGGTCCACACCATTATTCACATAACAAGTACCACATACTCTTTAATGAAAATGCCCGGAACACATGTTGATAATGAAGTGTCACAGAAATAATGTAAAATCCAGTAACACACTTTTTATATTTTCTCTGGGTGTGTACTGTAACGACCGTTTGTTAACTAGAACCCTAGAACCCTAACCGCCAAACCATCACCCTAGCCTGACATACACTATGAACGCCATAGAACTCATCAGGTTGAGTGGTTCTGGTTAAATCACAGAGCTAGCCCAATATTGATATTTTCTACCATAACTGGTCTTTGGAGCAGTTAGTTGATATTTTTCTAGTTATTTTTCAGAGCTGATGTGTCTGATTAGTCTGAAGGCTGTAATCACACCCCAGTTCTCATGGCACTGAGGTGGAGCGTGTGTCCAGCTTCAAATTCCTGGGTGTCCACATCTCCGAGGACCTCTCCTCAACACTTGCGGTCTCTGCAAAAGGGCGCGTGGCATCATCAGGGACCCTCACATCCAGGCCTCAAACTGTTTGCCCTTCTACCATCAGGCAGGTAGTACAGGTCTCTGTGTTCCTGCACCAACAGGCTCAGGAACAGTTTCTTTCCAGCTGCTGTAACCCTGCTGAACTCTGACCCATTCCATCTGAACTCTGACCTGTTTCAGTTGCACATGCCACCTTACACCTTCAATGTGCCTCTTTGCACATTTAGAATTGCTAATGCACTTGCTTTTCTTTTCTGTTCAGACGTTACATGCACCTGTCTACCTCGGAGTGTCATTGCTTCTATACCCGCATTTCAGTTGTACAGACCACCTTACACCTCCAACTTGCTCGATGGCACCGTTAGAATTGCAATTAGCTTTGCCTCATTGCACAAATATTCATTCCATTTGCACATACATATACTTAATACTTGTACATTTGTGCATTTTCTTCCTTCTCCTATTTGCCTTCATTGCTCATTTAGAATTGCCATTTGCACTGTATTTGCCTTCATTGCATATCTATACATTCCACTTGTAACTTAATACTTGTAAATAACCTGCCCTCTTCTATCTGCCCTCCTGGTTAGATGCTAACTGCATTTCCTTGTAGTCTACTCATACAGTTCAATGACAATAAAGCTGAATCTATTCTAATCTAATTTAAAGTCGAATTAGTAATATGAATTTGAATTTAAAATGTGGGTTGTCTCTGTAACCACAAACCTATAAAACCCCATACTGGATTGCTATGGGTACCAAGAAAGAATTTATAATATTACCAAACATACCCACGAAAAATATTATTTAGACTTCAATTCATGGCAAGTAAAATTTCTGATAAAAAATTAGGTGTCCATTAAGGATATTATCCCAAATAAATGAATAACTTGCCCAAAGTAACAAAGTATGTGTGGACCTTAAAACAGTTTCAAGGTTCAAGGTGCACTAAATGAGGTGGTACAAGGGAAGTTACACTGAGTGGATTCATAGGAACCTGGAGGTGTTGGAATTAATTATCTGGGTTGAACACAAGCTTCAGAGGAGCTGTTTGAAGATATGCATGTGCTGTCTTTTATCAACGCAGGCTTTCTATTACTGATAAAAGCATGAAAATATAATATGTGATTTAGAGAATGCCTTTCTTATTGCATTTTTTAAGACACCTTGATCATTTATCATACAGTTTCGGAATATTTACAATGCCTTTACCATAGTTCTCGCATTAACATTAAGTCGCAGCACTATGGCAGCCGCTATTTCTCTCCTGCACAACAAACGAATGACATCTGCACATCCACGGTTTCTTGGTTTCTGGAGGTCTTACTCAATCACCAATAGCATTTGCTTACAAGCAAACGTTGTTTATATTTTGGAAAGTTGGTTCAAAATAATGGAGGAAGAAAGTAAGAGGGCTGCTTTTCAGCAAAAATCTTTTAAAATATCCTTGCCGACAACAAACATTTTAAGATTTGATTGGGCTAGACGGTGCTGAAGAACCCTGGGAACAGTTAGCGGGATCCAATCAATGCACCATGGATATTTAGTCAAAGCAAACGAGGCATGAATAAATAGGCATTCATTTACTTATCCAGTCGTTATTAATTAATATAATTCAATCAGCCAATACATAAATATTTTCTCATTAAAATAAAACCCAGGAGAAATGACTGCTTACAATACTGCGTAAAGGTTTAATGCAGGTATGAAAAAATGCTGGAAAATAGGAAGGCTTTTAAATATAGGCATGTTGGCATATTATATTTATCAATTAACAAAATGCAAAGTAAGTGAATAGAAGATAAATCTAAATCAAATTAATATTTGGTGTGATCAATCTTTGCCTTCAAAACAGCATCAGTTCTTCTAGGTACGCCTGCACAAAGTCAATGATTTTCTAGGCATATAGTCAGGTGTATGATTAAACAATTATACAAAACAGTTGTTAATGTTCATCATATCAATATGTGGGTTTAAACACAATCATTAACTGAAACTGAAACAACTGAGTAGAAGGAATAAAGCTGGGTGAGGAAGAACAAAACTCAGCTAACAAGGTGATGTTGCTGAAGACAGTTTACTCTGAAACGTCATACACCAAGGCGAGATAGCACAGCAACAGGACACAAGGCAGTTATACTGCATCAGCAAGGTCTCTCTCGGGCAGACATTTCAAGGCAGACAGGGGTTTCCAGATGTGCTGTACGTGCTTTTTGAAGAAGCACAAAAAACAACCCAGCACTGTGGACACATTGGTCAGTCATGGAAACCTACAGCAGCAAATGAAGGACACATCATGCTTACTTCCCTGCGTAATCAGAGGATGTCCATCAGTGACATCAGCTCAGTATTGGCAGAAAACAATGGGACCATGGTATGCCAAAGAAATGTCTGGAGATGTCTGCTCAGAAGTGACCTTCATGTAAGACTTGTGTCCAAAAATCCAAACCTCTGATGTGGAAACATGGCCAAGCGACTCACTTATGCATGAAAACACAGGAACTGCGGTGAAAAAAATGTCGGCAGGTGCTCTGGACTGATTTGAAATATTTGTAACAGAAAGTAATTTGTTTACCAAAGGGCTGGAGAGCGTTTCACGAATGAGTATCTTCAGACAACATTGAAGCATATCTGGAGTTGGGGATTTGGTCAGAATTAATGGTCTCATCAATGCTGAGAAGTGCAGGTAGAGACTTACCCATCATGCAATACCATCAGGCAGGCATCTGACTGGCCCTGGAAGTGAAGGTACGGACCCCAAAGAACCCAGATCTCAACATCATCGAGTCTGTCTGGGATTACAACTGAGGTCGCTTACATCCACAGAAGAACTGAGATTAGTTTTTCAGGATGTTTGGGCCAACCTACCTTCTTTCAAAAAGTATGTGAAGTGTATCTTGAAGAATTTATGCTGTTTTGAAGGCAAAGGGTGGTCAAACAAAGTTATTGTTTGATTAAGATTTTTCTTCTGTTCACTCACTTTTTTCACACCTGCCTGAAGTTGTTGCACAGTACTGTATATTTAGTTGTCTTAACATCACCACACAGAAGAGTTCAGAATAACAACATTACATCAACATGTTTTACAAAAATAAAATAACATCCATAAATTATGAACTGGTCCAAATTAGGAGGTCCTTTTTTTGCTAAATGATAACCTTGGTTTGTTTGTCTCATGAGCCTCTGACTGAATCTGTGGAATCTGACACGTTGTTATTAGCGATATCTGGAGCCTGTGCGTTTCTCTAGCAACACAATCCATCACATCCACACTTAATTGCTTTGCTAATTGATGTGTGAAAACCCAAGTAATTGCACTAAAAGGCACTTTCTGGTATCTTGGCAAGGATCCCCGAGTTAGTATGGGCACATTCAAACTGACTGGCCTTGTTCCAGACAAACTACACGGCAGACATTGCATCGCATTATAGTCGCGGGCCATGTCATCATTTCATGTTGAGAGACAGTATGTTTAAAACCTATCCAAGCAATGAGAGCTCTGGCAGTCGTCAATGTAGGCCGCTTGAAACGCAGTCACTGTCAGAATTGGTTTGTTGAAATCCTCCCCCCAAAAAAATTCAATAGGCTTGGCAATACACAGTATATCCTGTGATATGGAAATACATTAAAGCATGTACGCCGCTCTCAGAAATACGCATCAAGAAACGCCTATTAATTTGGTAGAATCCTATGTTCTATCAGCGGGTAGAATTCAACTTCAAAATCAAGTGATCTGATTTTGAAATGAAAAACCTGAGGTTGCAGAAAATCGGGATCACATTATATAATGCATTTAAAACAATTACCTGTATTCCTGATCGAATGAGACAACAGTTGGTATGGACATAGTCGTCTAGAATACAAGGACTTAGTGTCCTTTATTTATTCCCTATCAGTTGGGCTCCAGTGAGCACCTTGACAACCAGGTAAATACATTTTTGAAATGTACATAACATTTTCACAAGTATTCAGACTCCTTTAGTTAGAATTTTGTTGTAGCAGCTTTGGCCCCAATTAAAGCCTTGAGTCTTCTTAACGTCAAATTGTCGCTAGCAAAAGTCTGGGCTCTGACTGGGCATTTCAAGGACGTTCACAGACTTTTCTCACAGCCACTGACCTGCTGGAAGTTAAAACGTCAATCGAGTTGGTGGTCTTGTGCGCTATAATTGAGTTATCATTAAGGATCGGCCTTGTCTCCGAATCCCTGCCTCTAAAACCATCCTGCAGTTTGGTGTTGCCACAAAACATTCTTCACCGTAAGACATCAATCTTGTTTCATCATACCAGAACAATGAATAATGAACAGTACATCGTTGTGGATGCAAACAGCTGAACAACGAAAAGGTACTGCTTTCATAAAATGTGAAGGAAGATAAAAACACTTTTAAAAACTTTTTTCCTTACTAATCTAATTTCTTAGTAGTTGGATTTATTTCACCAGTCACTGAGGTGGTTGTTTGAGTTTAGATGACTGGAGCAAATTTTTGTGCAATGTTCCCTAGCGTGGCAATTGCTTTAATACATGGCCCAACTGTGCACTCTGCTTGATTTCCTTGTAGAAAAAAAACGTT
Source organism: Esox niger (assembly GCA_016801105.1). NCBI lineage: Eukaryota > Metazoa > Chordata > Actinopteri > Esociformes > Esocidae > Esox > Esox niger. The sequence continues at coordinate 24,207 of JACXGJ010006360.1, read as the reverse complement.
CAATTCAAAATGAAAATCAATCTGGCCAGACTGTTGAAATAACACGTCACTTTGCAAGAAAGCACAATGCCAGACATGGCCTGTAAACCAGGAGTTTACTAAGACCATGATGTTAATGGTACTAGACCCTCAAAGAAGGTCTTTATCATAGCTGAATGTCTTGTAAAGATTCAGATATTAAAGCCCTAATAAGGATGATGTAAATATTCAACACATGTATTTTATATTAACACGGTTTATCAAACGCATAATGAGCCCAAAGCAATTTCATTCAAACAGGGACTAAATGATCCTTGTGTGGCAGATAAAAATCAATAATCTGAATCATGCAGATGCGTCGTTAGCACAATCACGTTCCTTGTGCTCACGTCCCAAGATGAAGTCCTGCTTTAAAAAAAATCCTGATTCGTTTGTCTTTTATGGCTGATGTTCACTGATGAAAACAAGTGACAAATTGTTTTACAAAAGAAGTGAAAGGACACCTAGCAATATTCGATTATTTTGGTTCAAAATATTCCACATACGCACCAATGATACAGAGTTAAATAACATAAAAGAAAGCCTACTTGTAAATTCTGCTGTGTTCTTTGGGGACTAATTTGCACTGGCAGGGGAGCTTATCACAGGGCAGTTTACTTAAGGCATTACTGCTATATATGACATTATGCTTGTATGCAGTACATAAGTATAAGCAGTGTCATGCTTATGAAAGGTCTTATGAAGCACCCGGCTCCTCGATGCACAAACTGTCCTCGCCTGAAAGAGGGGAGAAAATGTACACTCAGAAATTCCACTCGTTTCACCACCTCGTCTGTCCTTATTCCCGGCGTGGAATATTTGAGAAGAATAACAGGGTCAATGGGGTCAGGCATTAATGCGTGAGCGACAGAGTGCGGAGGTTGGACAAATGTCAACAGTGGGTGCCATCTCCAATCCACTGAAAATCCCGTAATCAACTATGTGCTGTGGCAGTGGATTTTTTCCCTCTCTTGTCAGTTCTAGCTGGTCACCTCCAGTCAGCGTTGCTGTTAACAGCCCGGGTGAAACGGCAGGAAGCTCCAAGTCTGTCTGGTGGTGTGGCCGATATTGGCACCTCATGCGACAAAAAGCCAATCTGAGGTGACAAACACTCGCCACCATACAGACAGGGGTCTCACTCTGCATGACAACCACTCCAACGGTCGTGTTTGACAAAGAGGACAAAGTGACAAGTCTACTTGATCTCAGTCACTTTTTAGCCTCCGGGACAGGAATGTGCAACGTTACTTTACTCTGTTTTCACTTTAATGTGGATGCTATTTTGAGTGTGGTGGTCAGTGCCATTGTTTTGTTCTGGCGCATTAGAAAGACACAAAGGCTGATGGCCAAGTCCATAGGAACGAGGAACCATAGTGTCATTGTGAAACGTAGATAATCCTCATGGCATTCATATTAGGACAGCGTAACTCCCAGTATGGATACATTACGCCAAAGCATACTCGTGCCGATTTCATTTGAATAGTCAACGAGTCTGCATCCATCACTGCTGGTTTAAACTCGACAATGTCAGAAGGCCAAGTGGTTCACGTGTTCTCCGAGCTACCCTGAATTCAGTGCAGTGTCTCAGTCCGTTTAGTTCGCTTGTCTCTGTCTGGTATCATCTGGAGCGTGTGAGGAGAATAGCTAATCTGACGGTCTTTCCCGAGGCAGCCTTTTCTCTCTCTCTGTCTCTCCCGGTCCTTTCGCCAAGCTAATTTGAGTCTGGCAGACAATGGTTTGTGAACATTAACAGAGTTCCACCCCCTAATTAAAGAGCAGGTAGCCTGGGCCTTTGATCTGCTGTCTCTGGAGCTGTGACTACAAAGCTACTTTCAACTACCCCGAAGCCACCCGTCTCGGCTCAGAGTCGCAGCGTGATTCTGAGGTGACGGTGGGTCTCCCGGGCGGGGCATGGGTCCGAGGCACTGTATCGCAGTGCTGACGTGTCCATCACAGCCTAGGTTCCGGCCTTGCCGGTGACTGTGGTCCAGTGGGGCGCTGCATATTGGCCGGGAATCATCTGCTGGAGACGTCAGCCGAATCAGGCTTCTGCAAGCTGACCAGAGATGTTATTCGAGGGCGCACAGCCTCAGTCACGCTAATTCTGCCGTCTCGCTGGTCGGATGAGCAATGGGAAAAGCAGCCGAATGCTTAGGTGTCGGAGGAAGCATGCCGCAACTCTGGGTGTTGCTGTGGTGATGCATGGTTATAAACGTTGAATATGTCCAGTATAACATAGTAATTCCTTGAGTGAAGAAGGACTGAGGTGCAAAAGGTGTGTAAATGAGCTAACAACAGTTAGGTACAATAAAAATGTGGGGAAAATGGGTTAAGACCGTAGGGGGCTAAAACATTTACTGGATATATATATATATATATATTCTGGAAAGTGCTGGTTCTGCCATTGCGCACAGGGTGAAAAAGTGCATGACACTCTGACGTGATGATTACCTCAGAGGTGACAGAGACATTCAGTTGGTGTTAGAAGTTGCGTTGATTGGTGTCAGAAGTTGGTCCGTTGGTGATGTAGGGACACGATGAGATACTATTCTTTCTGAGACACTTCTTAATGGCATGTCCTCCCCTGAACTTGTGCTTTTCTATTTTAACCCACATTTGACCCCGTCATCGCGGCCACTGCCTATCTCATACCTGTGATTAATATCGTATTGGCTGCTGAGCGGGGTGCCATTCTAACAAGCCAAAAGGCATTCATGACTTCATGAATAAGGTATGAAGAAATATCTCACAAACCCCCTAGTATCACGTTCCACCTGTGACAGAATCTTTTCACTTTTTTTACCTGATACAGTGGATATATGTGTCAACAGAGAGTGAATGTGATTCGCGCAATTTGAAACAAAACTCGTCATTGAATAACTCAGAGATATCATTAACTCTCCAAACCCCAGGAAAATATAGAATTCTACTGTTCACTTTCAATATATCACTCCTCATGCGGTTCTGTGTCTGTCCCTGGGTACAGACATACAGTGTGGCTCGATCAACGACAAAGGAGCATACTTCTTCCCTCCATTTTGCGATGCCACATTCTGAGTCATTGACAATGCCGTCTCACCGCCCTGAGGGAAATTTCCTGTCGGGTGACATTGAACTGAAAAGTGTATAGTGAGTCAGGTCGTCTTCCCATGAATCCAACATGTGAACCCAAGTCCCTCTCCGTGAGTAGGGCACATTTGTCTGAAATTTAAAAAAAGCTTTAGTTTGCGTGGCAGCTTCCCTGGCTGTCGTCTGACCGCACCGCCATTCCAGTGTGATATGGGAACCAGACGGGGCAATGTAAACAAAGCCCGCGTCCATAGGAATTGGTGGTGATGTTGGTGAATCGATCGTCTCTTTAGCTGTTTTCCCTCTCACTTGAATGGTAATCCTGCCTGGTAAGCTCTTTTGAGATGATGGCATCCACAATGGGCCCCGTTCTGTCTGTCCTCTCCGCTGAAAAATCATGGAAGATTAAGCTCAGTGTCAACACTGACGAAAGTTAGATTGTCTCTGTGCGCGTGTAACATAGCAGTCAGAGGTGAACAAGGCTCAAATGTTCATGACAGAAGCACTCTTGGTTTTTCTGCAGCCTTGCACTGTCCTGGTGTTGTGCAGGTTAAACTGATGACTTTCATTAGTTTTGGTTGATTCAACCTTTCCGCTGGTCTCCTCTTATCCCCTTTCAATCCCCTGCCATTTTGACAATAAGGGAAATTTAATACAGATAATATGAATTAGTTATTGTAATGCTTTATTTGAGAGCTTAGCTTAAGGGCTTTTCTTGTATTTGATAAATCCAATACAGTGTTATTTACAGTTTGCTCCAGGCCAAGAGGGGACAGGACAAGATGGGAATCATACCACTCCATATACTCGGTCCCCAAATAATTCCCCAAATATGTTGGATACTGAGCACCAGTGGTGTTATCTGATTAAAAAAAGAAAGTTCTAGCATTCTTCTTTTGGGGAAAGGGGTTGTGGGGGCTCAGTGTTCAACTGTATCTCTGTGTGTGGAAGGGATTTCATTATAAATTATATTACAAAAATTCATTGTTTGTAAATCCACTCACTACTAACAATATTGTTTGTGGGGTCTTTTTAAATTTTAGTTATAATTTTAGATCTGTAGCTAGACAGCATTTCACTCCCTCGGTTATAAAGTTAATGCTGTCATGAAAGATAGCTGAGAATCTAAATATAAAATGGAGTTTGTACGCTGGGGGTCAAAAAATAAATGGGACAACAAGAGTAGATGAGGAGAGCAGCCCACAAGGGAGCTGAGTTTGCTTTTGTTTTTGTACAGTACCGGGGTATACATTCCAGAAGCAGGCGGGCTGCAACATTTAACTGTAAAAGTTGAACTATAGTAGGTACAATATTATATCCGAAATGCTTGATATATTTTTCTCCTTCTTACACCACCAAGTGAAGAATTATTTTCCTTGATAAATCAGAAACTCGTTATTTGTAGATGATGACGATGAGAGTTATGCAAGATGTTATTTTGATGGTCTTTTCAGAAGAAAAGTCATGTCTTTCACATGGAATATTGCAATTGCTCTGGTAGAATTTTGGTAATGGAATACCTGGCTTTGGAGTTTAGGCATAAAATGCATTTTACAGAGATTTTCTGTGACCTGGTTTGGTTCAGTTTTCTTGGCCACTGCCTCTGGTTCACATGTACTGCAGTACAGGTTGAAATGTCTCACTGCACATTCCGCCAAACTCACAACTGCACATTTTCTTCATTTCACAGAGCCAGGTGGAAAGGTAAAGTAGATATTCCTTTACCTTTCCACCCGTCTCTGTCAAATTAAGAAAATCCGGACAATAACACGTAGCGCATGTTAGATAACAGACTTACCTCTTTTTCAACACATCCTCAGTTTGGATTTGAACTCACAACCTCTTGTTTTTTTTTCTTTCTGCATCCTCATCACATCTGTGTCAGTACTTAGCGTTTAAAAGTACACCTGAAACACACTACATCAATGATTACAAATATAAGCGGACGAACTGATCAGCCATAACATTATGACCCCTGACTGGTGAAGTTAATAACACTAATAATCTCGTCATCATGGCACCTGTCAGTGGGTGGACTATATTAGGCAGCAAGTGAACAGACTGCCCTCATAGTTGGTGTGTTAGAAGCAGGAAAATTAAAATGGTCAACCATATGGATCTGAGAGAATTTGACAAGAGCCAAGTTGTGATGGCTTGACAACTGGGTCAGAGAATCTCCAAAACTGCAGCCCTTGTGGGGTGTTCCCGGTATGCAGTGGTCAGTACCAATCAAAAGTGGTCCATGGGAGGGAAAGTGGTTAACCGGTGACAGTGTCATGGGCGACCAAGCCTCATTGATTCACTTGGGGAGCAAAGGCTGGCCCGTGTGTTTTCGATCCAACAGATGAGCTACTGTAACTCAAATTAATGAAAAAGTAAATGTTGGTACTTAAAGAAAGGTGTCAGAACACACAGAACATTACAGTTTGTTGTGTATGGGGCTGCACAGCCACAGACAAGTCAGGGTGCTCATGCTGACCCGTGTCCACTGCCGAAAGGGCCTACAATGGGCACCTGACCATCAGAACTGGACCATGGAGCAATAGCAGAAGGTGGCCTGGTCTGATGAACCACATTTCCTTTTACATCATGTGGATGGCCGTGTGCGTGTGCGACACTTACCTGGAGAACACATGGCACCAGGATGCACTGTGGGAATGAAGCAAGCCGATGGAGGCAGTGTGATGCTTTGGACAATGTTCTGCTGGGAAACCTTGGGTCCTGTCATTCATGTGGATGTTACTGTGACATGTACCACCTACCTGAGCATTGTTGCAGACCATGTGCACCCTTTCATGGCCACATTACTCCCTAATGGCATTGGCTTCTTTCAGCAGGATAATGAGCACTGCCACAAAGCAAACATGGTTCAAGAAATGTTTGAGGAACACAACAACGAGTTCAAGGTGTTGACTTGGCCTCCAAATTCCCCAGATCTCAATCCAGTTGAGCATCTGTGGGATGTGCTGGACAAACAGGTCTTATCCATGGAGGCCCCACCTCAGCTACTGTGAGTTCATTTACAGGCTCAAAATAGCTGGAAACATAGAACTTTCTTCTTAAACACATCAGTCTATACTTGTTCTGTGAAATGAAGGCTATTCCATGCAAGAAACTGAAGACAATGTGTTGTTCTGCTAAAGATTTAGGGGTGCAGCAGACAGGTCTTTAGTGATATCCCAGGTGATCTTTTTTTACTGTTAACAATGTTTTTCCTTTAGCACTACCATACTGTTTTATTTCCCTGGTTGATGATAGGATGGGAACTTCATAGACCATCATGTGAAGACTGGACGGCTAATGAAAAGAATGCCTTGACGTCTTACAAACACCTTCCCCAAAAGACCTGTGAAACGTGATCCAATGAAAGTGTCTCAAAATGTATATGGTCTTTTCTTAAGGACTATGATGTGGTGTTATCTTTTAAAATACCTTGGCTTAATGAGTTGTCAGGAACACCCAGATGGTGTCCAAGCCATTATAATGAAGGTCATAAAATGGTATGGAAGTTTAATGCTTGCATGCTGTTTGTCAAAGAAAATCCCACCTGGGAATTTAGCTCACAACATCTGGATGGGTGATAGTCTGATATTTCTGCTGCACCAACCAGTCTATAGTTCACCCCGTTTCCATTACCGATAATACATCAAAGTACTTTACTAACAGGGCTGTCAGCACAATTCTTTTAGTTTAAATTTTTTGAATAATTGTCAAATGTTTGTGGTGTAAAATTACTATGGTGCATGTAATATTTTGTTCTTTATAATATTTGTTTTTACACAACACATTGCTATGTGGTTGCAGTATTCATCCTGAAAAGCATGCTGGGAAAAAGTAAATACAGTAGATACAGTATATTATACTTTTTTTAAATACACTGCTCAAGAAATGAAGGGAACACGCAATCATCACTGTATAACACCAAGGGAACTACTCTTCAATATGTCCTGTTACAAACCGTAAGTGATTGCAAATCAATGTCACTGGCTTTGGTGCAAATGAAAGTGACAATAGATGCACTGGAGAGGCAACAGCAAGACAACCCCAACAAATGTAATGGTTTTGCAGGTGGTGACCACAGACAACTGCTCTCGCCTTATCCTTCCTGACTGATTCTTCTCTAGTTTAGCATTTTGCTAGTGTCCTTGTCGCTACTGGTATCATGAAGCCCATTCAGGTTGCACAGGAAGTCTAGGATGGCACATCTATACGTACTGTGGCAAGAAGATTTGCTGTGTCTCCCAGTACAGTCTCCAGAGCTTGGAGGAGATACCAGGAGACAGGCCGTAACACAACGAGAGCTGGACAGGGATGGATGACAAAAACAATGATGCTATTGACTGACACTCACGTTCCCCAGACCTGAATCCAATTGAGAACCACTGGGACATTATGTATCAGTGCATCCGACGCCGGCAGCTACCACGACACACTGCCACCATCCGTCACCATCCGCCGTCTCACCAGGAGCATGCCCAGATGTTGTCGGGAGTGCATGTAGGCACGTGTGGGCCATACACACTACTGAGTGACATGAGTTGCGGGGATGAAAGTGACAAGTGGGAACCGCCTGTGATTTCAATTGTTTAAATTTTCGGTGTGAGTTTGACTCCAGTCCTTAATCAGTGGATCATTTTCCATTGATTGTTTTTAAGTATTTTTTTCTCAACAAAATATACAATGTACAGTTACGTTTTTAATCTATAAAACATGCCATTCATCGAGACCTGATGTGTGATTTAATTGTTCCCTTAATTCTTTTGAGGTGTGTATTATTTGTCCTTGACAACATATTTGACCCAAAATGCTATCCCATATGCCTCCCACTACTCTCCAGGTTGGAAAGGTTTGGTTAAACCATTTAATCAACTGAAGACTATTCCTCCCCTTTTTGTGAACGTTTGTAAGCTTGTACAGTATAATGATCACCTTTGTGATATTTTGTATATACTTCTCATATCTTTTCCACAAATTGGTGAAAAGAAATATGTGCATTTCGTAGAACACAAATACCTGTTTAAAACACTGACTTTGAAATGTAGTTTGGGGCAATGAGTACATTTTTCTGGATGGTTTAAAGCCCTCAAACTCAACTCTGGACCTTAAAGCCTGTTCCACTCCATTTTCTTTCATTGCAACCCTCTAATCAGAGACTTAGGTGAGTGGAATTAATGTTGAAATAAAAAAACATCAGGCCCTGGACCTCATTGGATAAGAGTTGAGGAGCCCTTGAGAATCATATTGTATTTGTGGCAACCGTCCGTAGAAAATAAGTACTGGCTTAGTTGGTTAATAGCTATGTTTTTTTATATTTTATCAGTCAGTTCCATACTAATTCTGTGTAGCTATGTTGGCGAGGCATGGTGTGTTAAATGCTTGGGTGCTGTTTTTCCTCCACAGACTGCCAGTGTAGGACAGTGAATACACTCTTGGTAAGAGTATCTGCTAAATGATATGAATGTAGAATTTCTGTAAGAGCTTTTGACAGATGAGCCTTACTGTTAAAAAGTCACCGCAATTCCCAGTAGATCAGTGGCAGCTAGATCAGAGAAAGTTTAATATTTCTAAAATTACTGTCATCTAGCTGCAAGTGGGTTATTGTCAAATGCACAGTTAAATTAATTTAGTGAATCTGTTGCATTCACTGACCTAAAGTTCTGGCAGGAAATTAAATACAATCAACATACTGTCTGGTGATTAATAAAATATTGTATTGTTAGCCTTTAGAGACGGATATGACATATGTAACAATATTACAACATATTACATTATCTGGGATGACATTCCTTATTATCGGAAACCAACAGTAGAGCAAGATGAATGCCACGCCTTATAGCAAATTGCTGAAAATTATTCTTGTCTGTGGCCATATCCCTTTATTCTCACAGATCTGTTGGCGTACCATGAGATGTAGCAGGATACTCATAAACCCATAAAGAAAAACGGTCATTATTTTATAGTTTTTTTTGTCTCAGGTGTATAGAATAATTGTGTATTTCTCAGTAACTGAAATAGGGGGTGTGGCCCAGCTGTTACATAAAATGGCCAGAAACCTGTAGCTAAGGTTACTGTTGTAAATAAGAATGTTTTCTCAGACTTTTCTCAGAGGATATTGAACTCAATTAAAGACAACACATTTAATAATAAAGAAAAATGATGAAAATAAAATAAATGTATGTACATGAAGCACTTTTCATTTTACCATCCTAATCTCAGTGCACAAAATAAAAAAGTCAAAATGAAATCATTCCATTTTGCTTTAAAACTTCATAAATGCAAGAATCTACATTCAGGAGGAAGGGCACGCAAGGTGAAGAAGAGATAACACCTTCACCTGTAACCAGATTTGTTTGGCACAGTGGGCTGTTCAAAAGACTAATGCTGTCTGTACCCAACGCGTCCCAGAGGGAAACCCATTCATTATCCCAAGTTTTTCTTTCAGATTGTTCCTCAAATTATAATAAGTGGATGCCGAGATGCTGGATGCATAGTGAAATGGGCAAAAGATTAATCACTGAAAACTCTATTACTGTGATGGGAATTAATGTAACAGGAAAGGCCAGACATGATGAATGTTGAAATGAAACATAAACAACAACAAAAAAAGTGGAAAAAAAGAACGGAAGAATCTACTGAGACAAAACAAGTCAGTGAATCCCAACGAGTGTCCCCAGCCTCCCTTGGGAGTTCGTTTTTCTTCATTTATTTACAGCTGTCAAGGGTTGCAGGAGAACATAAACAACTGCTGCTCTCCTGCGAGCGCTCGACGCCACCACCAGGCCTTGTCCTAATGATTATGAAATACATGATCAAGTACTGTATTGAAGTAATGCAGTGCTAGGCTAACGTGTCGCTAGCCTTTAATTTCCCACAGATAGAAATCTGCACACTCAGCCCTACCCTCTACAGATGGAAGCCGCTCTCACTTCTTTTTATGCTGCTACAAGCAACATCTGTCATAAATAAACCTGTATTGTTGCAACGGAGGAAAAGCGTTGCATTATCTGGTCTTGGCCTGGTTACTTTGAAAAAGAAATGAGGTAAATCAAAGCACCTACAAGAGATTTGCTTATCAGTTGTAGTCTGAAGGAAGAACTCACATATTAAGGATACTTCTTGGAAACTTTGGACTACTTCTGTTATTTGTTACAAGGAGAAGGCAGCTTTACTTCGTGTGAAATATAATTCTCAAATGTTCCTTTTAAAGTGACTTCCAGTAACCTCATGCATTGTCCTCATGGCCACACAACACGTCTTCATCCAGAGAGAAAGTTAAAAAAAAAATGCTTCAAACAGACATTTGTTTCCTTGCCTGAGGCCACTGTTCCCAAACAATGGCGCTGTGTCCCCATGGACTACATCCAGAGGGGCCGTGCTTTCCAAATATCTAATTTATATTTTGATCAAGGTAACAGCTAGGTAAACCATGTACTATTGCATCCTAGTGTGTGTTATTATCCTAGAATCCAGTTTCAGAATAAAAGTTTCAGAAGGTTTAACAGTGGACAGTTGGGAATTTGAATGGGAGTTGGTAGTGTCAACATGACTTCATTCTTCAATTGTTATGATAAAGGTCTGACAAAAGCATGCTACATTTTCTCAGCTGAGAAACAAAAGATAAGAGTTTGAAATTAAGGTCTTGAGCACTCATCCATTGTCGGACAGATTGAGTCTTCTTCACAATCAATGGCTAAAAGCATATTTTCATTCCCAGTCTTAACTGCTTTATTTGCCCAGAGGGCTAATAACCAGCAATGTATACATTAAAAACTAGCAATGTGTAGGGGAAAAAAATACAGAAATATAATGACAGCTTTGATACATATACAGACACACAATGTATTTCATGCACATTGACTTCTCTCGTCAATTTAATTACATTTTATTCATAGTGGTTCTTCTGAGAGCACTGAAGTCAGTCAGACATTATAATGTGCTAACTTCCAATTACTGTACATATCAGAAAACAGCGGTGGAAACAGAAAAGCCATCTTTTGATTTGTGCTAGCGAATTCAGGGTTACAGGGAGTGCAATCACAGAGTAGCACTTTCTTTCCTGTTAATTTCCAATTATATATTAGGTAAATTTGACTGGAAATATGACTGCATAATGAAGTGCGACCCTGAAGTCGTAAAGTTACAGATTGCAACCGAAACCTGACATGGTACTCTGTGTAACCCTGAACAAGTGGTACAAATCAAAGATGACATTCTCTCAAAGAGGTATTTGACGAAAGAAAGAGGTGATGCAAGGATATTAGGTCTGGAGTACAAGGATATTAGGTCTGGAGTACCAGTTCGTCAAAGAGGGTGAATTGTTGCCTTCCTTTTGATGAAAAAGGTAGAACTATTCTTGTAATGTCGGAAGAAAAATGAGTGGGACATTAATGAAGTCACTGCCCGGAATTACAAGGGAAAAATAATGAGAATCGAGCAAGACATATTAAGGAACTGTACTTCAGCCGGACCAAAAACATTTCACCTTTCAACTTTGTTTACCACTTCCCAGTACATGTCATCCTGTCTCTTAGCTGTGTGAAGAGACAGTTGTGAGGTGAAGCAGTTAAAAAGGGGCATATCGATCATCTCTTCCCATGGTCGAGGCCTAGTGAGCTGTAAACATCCAATGTGTAGTGGATGAGTGCCTTCTGACTGAACAGCACAGGTCACAAGGCAATAGCTGTCCAATTCCAAATGCCACATACCATAGGTGCCTTTAGCTTTCTGTTTCCTTTTCCCTGTTTGTGTACTGGTGTGGGAGGGGTTCACTGGCCTAACATAAGGCCCGATCAACAACGACAGTTTTATATTTTTTTGTGTTATAGTACAGTCATATTTCCAGATTCTGAGCTGAATCTTGAAACCTTCGAGGAGCTGAAGTATGAACTGCTTTTCTCTTCAGTGGTAGAAAGGGATCATACACAGAGAAAAACACTCAGTTGGTAGGACAGGGCTGGACCAGTGACTGTTGATTCTGTTGTTTTGGAAGAAAACCCTCCTGAGATTGCTTCAAAGACTGCTTCAACACCTATTTACAGCCTCTCCTGGAAAAGCACCAAATGGGTTCAGATGTTTTTTTAGATTGATATATTGTTTAGCAATATTTTACTGCAAATATGAAGTTGCCCTACTCTGTATTATACACCCTGTTTTAAAGTCTTCTGGAAAGTTCTCCGCTTGATCGAATCCTCGTCCAGCCTGTGAATTGTCTCTAAATTGCGCATTCGCTGCACAACTGCCAAGTGCTTTTTGACAGCTGACGGTAACAGATTGTCTGACATCCAGACTGATTCTCACTGTAGTGATTGGCAGTGCGGTTGTGTTGTCGAGCCATTACTCTGTGTATTGATGTGTAACTAGTTACTACAGGGAGAGCACACAAATTGATCAATCTCTTACTCTGGGTTTGACAAGGTCAAGTCCAATATGTACAATACTCAGAAACTACCATCCAGAACCAGACTCTGACTATGATTCAGCCATTTCTGAACAGTGGAACGTATGAGCATTGTCAGGAAGCACCAAGGACATGACCGATTTATTGAAATATTACACAATGATGCTCAGAATAGGATTTATTCAAGATGTTGAGAAGGTCATTACAACACATTCTTCTGTAGTTTACATTTAAGGACAGATGACCAGTAATAGATTTCATGCAGTGATTACTTTGATAGATTCTTATTCAGTGTGGCACATTTATGTTATGGCTTGTACCTATTCCATGTTTACCTAGCATTTCTGCTAGGATACAGTCTAGAAAAGGGTCCACACTGTGAGAAAACAGGAGAGGGGTGAAACTAATACATTGCCTAATTGCCTGAGTTGGATGCTTTGAACTCAATGGTCTTGAGACTGTCTAAACCTTAATTCAATTCTTATCAGCACAGTCGAGTGGAGCCTTCATCTTTCCAAATGTGCACTGTATTTCTCTCAGTATTAAAGTTATTTTCGGTCTTTCTATTCTTTTGAACATGAACATTGGATAGACACAGTGGCTGATTTGGGGTATTTCAGCATTGAGCTGGCTTGGAAATCAATCATATATCAAAGGGAAATTATGTATAATGTCCTTCTTTGCAATATAAGAAAAAATATATCAATAAAATACTACATCTGCTGTGATAGCGTAATTATAGTGTTTCAGAAGCAACACTAGCAGACCATATAGGCAAATAGATAAGCGGCACATTAAAAGAAGTACCAAAGTACCACTTGGTAGGTAAGTACTATTCTATGTGGTGATTTTTAAAAATACTTCGTACAAAACTCATTCCTGAGAAAGGTATTTGCTCATGAATCGAGGACAGTTCTGAAATCATTCCTGAAGCACCTGTGCATGCTGGAACCTAACATTATCCCACACTATGGAATTGAGGAACTCAATGAGGTCTGCAGCCACATCAATGTACAATCCAAGAAGGGACAATTTGGTCACAAAATGTGCTAAGAGTTCCGATTTTGATATTCAGCAACATTGGTGTACTTGTGATTGTCCACAACTGATCAGCTTGGAGTTTGTCCCTATCCAGGGGGTCTCTGATTTCCCACACTCCCTTGCTGTCTATCGTATTTCATGTGGAATGACACTGACTGTGTTTACACCCCCTGCTATATTGTGCTTAAGTACTAAGATCAATCTTTCTTGCCTTAATCTATTGTTTATGTTGCAGTATTTATATATTTATTTATTTATGTGTTGGGGGACAAGGGCCAGAGTGAAATGTATGCTCAGGTATCCATTTGAATCCAAGGAATGTTCTCTCTAACTTTCCAGACAGGCTGTTTAACATTAGGAGAACGTGGGCCCTTGGAGCGCATCTTAGAACTGCCTGGCCCAAATGACTTGTGGCTGCCCCTGTCCAAAGTCCAGCTGGGTCGTGTTGCAGATCAAGTGGCTGCCTCATTAATCACTACCCTTGCCCCATCTGGTTGTTCCTGTCCTTGTCCACCTGATTGTTCCTGTCCTTGTCCACCTGGTCTTCCACAGTCCTTGTCCACCTGGTCGTCCTTGTACTTGTCCACCTGGTCTTCCCCAGTCCTTGTCCACCTAGTCGTCCCTGTCCTTGTCCACCGGGTCTTCCCCAGTCCTTGTCCACCTGGTTGTCCCTGTCCTTGCCCACCTGGTCGTTCCTGTACTTGTCCACCTGGTCGTCCCCTGTCCTTGTCCACCAGGTCATACCTGTCCTTTTCCACCTGGTTAGTCCTGTCCTTGTGTACCTGGTCGTCCCAGTCCTTGTCCACCGGGTGGTTCCTGTCCTTGTCCACCTGGTCGTCCCCTGTCCTTGTCCACCAGGTCATACCTGTCCTTTTCCACCTGGTTAGTCCTGTCCTTGTGTACCTGGTCGTCCCAGTCCTTGTCCACCGGGTGGTTCCTGTCCTTGTCCACCTGGTCGTCCCCTGTCCTTGTCCCCCAGGTCATACCTGTCCTTTTCCACCTGGTTAGTCCTGGAGCTTTTGGACACAGCCAGCCTGCTTTTATTGACCAGATGGGCCTCCGAATATTTGGCCCAAAAAATCAATGTACTCTCAAAATGTACCCGGCTCAGCTAGAAGAGGACTGGCCACTCCTCAGAGACTGGTTCCTCTCTAGGGCTCTTCCAGGTTTTGACCAGGGATTCTTTCCTAGCCACTGTGTATCAACTCTTGTTGCTTGCTCTACAGGGTTTCAGAAAGGGTATCTTTAAAATACCTTTTTGTCTACTGTTGATGCAAAACAATGTATTGATTGAATCATAATCAGCAACCCCAATCAAAACATGTTCCAGAGGTCATGTATACAATTTACTCACTTAATTTAATAAGTGATAATCAAGTAAGAACAATGGGACTAGTCAAATATGTTTTAACAACAGAGAAGACAATCAGGCTAGCTACTCTATAGATACCACATGTGAAAATTATTATTTGATCTTGTGTGTTGAACTCAGTGAATCTAAAATGTGCTAAGAGATTTGAAAACTTGTTTTTGTTCTGTTGTTTGTGAAAATAGCACCAAAGGGATAATAAAAACAGATTTGATTTAACCAGCGGGTGATTATAAAAAATGTGATAAGAGAGTCAGCTTAATGAATTAAATGCTACATTTCTGGGGCTCTGTGTGCACAGAGTCTACTTTTCGTGGCTGACTTCCAACATGGAATCACCTTGTGACACTAGACCTGAGTGACGTGTTTTATGGTTTATTTCTCTGTGTGGAAAGGTTTTCCTCTGGCGTAGAGGGTGGCAGAACTAAAAGTCTAGAGTCTTGAGCAGACTATACGGCAGTTCAGTGAATAAAGTCTAAGCTACTGTAGAGGCACAGTTTCTTCCCTTAATCAGATTATACATGCTTTAATCCTTTCATTTATTCTCCAAGGCAGATGCAACTTTGTGGTTAGGATCCGTCCTCTAGACATTGCAACTAAGTGATGGTGTCTGGTTTGCAAATCCCTAACTTCTTTATTGACTGATTTTTTTATTTATTTGTTAAAATCCTTTTTAGATTAATTATTTCTTCCTCGTCTGACTTCACCAGTATCTTAATATCCATTTCACTGAAATGCATGATATCAAGTGTTTATGTGGACATTAATTAAAAGTTCAATTGATCTGAAATGTATATTAATCTTTTGACTAAAATAACTTGTGGTTATCATATATTGTCTATCATATGATTGATATTATCAAACCTTCTGGGCTCTACGTTGGAAAGATGTTGAAGCATTGAGTGATTTATAATGGTAAGGTAGTTAAGCCAACAAATCATGCATTTTTTGCTAAAACCACTACATTTGGCACAGATAGATGTAAGTATCATTAACAAATTCAGATATGGAGCCAAACCAGATTAGGAGTCAAGGGCTTGGCAGCCATTATTTAAAATGGGCACGACAATAACAATATTAAAGGACTAATTTGGCACATAGATAGATGTATGTGTCCTTTACATATTAAGCTTTGGCGCTATCCCGGATTGTTTTCTGGCCATAGAATGAATGCCTTGGCACTTAAAGGTTACTAAACAATATAACCATGAACAGATAAAGACAATGCAGAGTACAGAGGCTGTGCAGCCTAATGTTTGAAACCAGGGAGCTGTCAATCCATCGGTGGCATCACTTTATCAGCGGTTCTCACAAAGTGCTCGAACAGACACCCAGTTTAAAACCCGAAAAAGCAGGACAACAAGAGACTGATGCAAAGTGTAACACTGTGGGCATAAGGCAATGCCGCCACCCAGGCACATTGTTTCCGAGCACTGAACCACCAGAGCTGTAAACAGTATGACCTGACTGGGTCAGCAGGGCAGTTCTCAATAATATCTCTCTGGTGAAGCCACCTGGGCCCCAGGAGGTCGAAGTCAGTAAAACCTATTGCGATGATCAAATCAGAAGCCAGCGGGGGGTAGAACAACAGGGCCTCTGTCTCCTTCTACATCATTGCCAAAACATAGCAGGAGCTGCGTTTCAACTGGGCCGTCTGACCGCGGCCTGAGAAGCCATCACCTGTACATCTGCAAAAGCAGGGCCGCCCCACGTCACAGTTCAAATCATAAACACATCGCTGTAAACCACCCGGGAGGTGGGGGCTCTTCTGCAGACCTTGGCCCAGCACAGCAATGGCCAACCCCACCAGCCCATGACAACAAAGGGCATTTCTAGGTTTGAGTGGATTGCTGTAGTGATGAGGTTGTGCTGCCGGTGACCCCCTGTCTCTAGAAGGAATATCATTTTGGTAATAACTAAGACATTGAGTTCCCGAGTGGGAGACGGGAGTTCACATCCCACCCCAGAGTGAGCATTTAAACCCAATGCTTCTGAGGCTATTTTGCAGTGCCCATATCCAGAGCATATTAAAAACGACTACGCCTGTACTTCGAAAAATGTGTCTCGGCCATATTGCCGGATACAATTCATTCAAGTGGTGCTTCAGTTAGACAAAAACCTTACCAACCTGCTGCTAACATTGTTTAAATTTCAACCAATTTCAGTGAACAAAAGTTTAACACACTAGACTGTTTCTGTTGAAGTCAGTTGCATTTTGATGGTAATGTTCTGCAATTTGACCAAATTTATCCTGCAAATTTTCCCTTCAAAATGCCTTCATTAAACACCACATCAATGTGTTACAAAGCATTTGTAACTGTATGTCATTCTTAAATGCATAAATACCATCACACAATCCGCTGCGTTGAATAAGATGGAAAGCAGTGCTTTATAAGGGCTTCACACATCATATTCAATTGAGTGTTCACAACATATTAATAACCATGCCTTGCAACGCTGAGATAGTGGGTTTTATTCCTGGAACCATCAATTGTAATTTGCAATAACGATTGAAAGGAGATTTGGAAAATGTTGTCTGCTAAACATTGTATTTGAAGCAATAAGGCCCCTTAGGAATTTGTGTTGAATGGCCAGTATACGGTGGCAAAGGGCTATTATTATGGGATAGTAAACCCTAGCAGAGTGGCTTGATATAGCCGTTAGCCATGGTGTATATACCACAAAACCCAGAGGGGCATTACTGTTATTATAAACTACTTACCAATGAAACTGTAATTGCATAGTGCTTAAGTAAAGCTTTTAGTCCTGGTACACTGGCAATATAACACACTCCCTCTAGCCTTGTTGCTTAAATATATTTTATTACTCATAAACATTTCCAATGTTGCTTTTGAACGCAACTTAAAATGCTGTGGGATGATGCGTTGTAGGGCAATGATGAATACTGAAACATTTTCGTATGGCTTCTCTGAGGTGGGTTTCTTGTTTTTTTATTTCTTATTTTTCCAAATTCCATAAACACAAATTTCCTACTTAGAAACCAAAAGTTTTCTTCACACTTTTGATATAAAAACAACAAGAGCTTTTTTGCTCTTACATATAAGGAGTGCCCAGTGTGTCTTATTGAAAATAATATAAGGTTAGTCTTTATGTAGAATTTCCATTTGTAGATGTTCTATAGTTAGTAATACTGCCAAGACAATTTTAACAAATTATCTTTCGATGCGCAACTGCTTGCTACGGTTAAGATGAAGTTTTGTGCAAGGGTTAAGGTTTCTATAAAGCATAAAGTTAGGGTTGTGAGAAAGTTAGTTAAAATGTTACAGTGAGATGATAATACAGCATTAACAGAAGTACCTCTGAGAATCTCAAATTGTAGTACAGTATATAGTATATTATAGTATATAGTATATTCCAGAATATAGTAATAGAAATCCCATCTCAACACAATACTGTAGGTGGGCCAATAATGAACACCACTATTCAGGCATTGACAATGTTGTAAATTCTTTGAACACGATTTAATACAATTTCTAAAGCCTTTACAAACCAGTGCTTTACCCACCCTTTATAAAGCAGAGGTTTATGTAATATTTGACATAAAGTAGTGGGTCACATCATACAGTTATGCCTTGTTAATTACCCTTTAGCAAGACAACATATCATGACATACAAGGGACCTTTAATGGCAACCTTTGCCAGTCTTAGGCAGCATCAGGGAAAGAAGTATATCCTACCCACTACTGAGCCTCCAAAAAACGAAAGTGTCTAAGGACTTTAGACCCGCGCAGTATACCGGCGGCTTAGGCTACTGTATACATCAACCACAGCTGTACACCTAATATGGAAGACATTGGGAAAGGGACAGTCGAATTAGAATGAGCTTTTTCTCTGCCTACCACTTTGATTTATGTTTGGATAGATGCTATGTTCTTTAAGTATATTCTTATAAGGGACAGATCGTTTTTTATGACCTGGGGTATCCGGAGGATAAAGCCCATCAAAAATATGGAAATTGGGTGGTTGGGGCCCCGCATGGAAATACTGTTTTCACAAACAATAACTTGACCCTTCAAAATGCTGATTAAAACGTAGATTGGGTACATCTGGTCTGAACCAGGGCATTGAATTTTTTTGGGAAATTCACTGAACAATTTACAACCTTCAATCCAAAATTAGGGATTCTGCGTAAACTGCTAATGAAACAGAATGCAATGGTGTGCAAATCATGTATTCCTATATTACCTTGAAAATAGTTCAAAGACAACATCCAATGTTGAAACTGAGAAATGTCGTTGTTTTTGGTGACCTGTCACCCATTGAAAACATTTGGTGCAATATAAAACAATAACAATATACTACATAGGAGACCCCGAACTGTTGCTTACAGTGTTGTTAAAAGGAGAGGTGATGCCACAAGCTGGTTAACGTGCCCCTCTCCCAACTTTTTTTAAACGTGTTGCTGGAATCAAAGTCAAAATGGCCATGTATTTTTCAAAAAATTATACAATGTCTCAGGTTCAACATTTTACATCTTGTCTTTATACTATTTTCTATAAAATTTGCAAATCATTGTGTCTAAATGATTTGCACATTATTGCATTCTGTTTTTATTTACTTTTCACTATTCAAAGTGTCCCAGCTTGGTGGAAACAGGGTTGTATTAGCCAACCACATTTGCTCTCTTAACTACAAGTATTAGGATGTTATTAAGTCAATGCAGCAGGAATTAAACCAACACCCAAGTGGAGTTAAAATCATGATAATGTTGGTGACAGTTTTTAGTTGATTTAGTTTTGATCTATTAATCAGCTGTGATTTATTTGTTATTCTACAGACAGCCAAGACAAATATCTGTTCTCACTTCAGATATAACACTTAATGCCACTCTCTCAAAAAACCCAGACACCATTTTCAGCTGGCAGGTCAAACCAACCACAATAACCTCCCACTCCTCCCAGGTACCAGACATTTCTGCTTATGACCGAAGTGTTTCAAAGCAAAACATGACCGGTCCTTCTCTGATGAAGGGATTAAATGTGGTACTGTAACCTCCTTGACACTCTTCTAATTGTCTCCAGCACAATGTGGAAATCATCGCAACCATGGACTTCAAGTCTCATTCTCAACAAATCCAAAGTTCAATTAAAAGTGGAAAACTTTGATTAATTACTGTCCCTTAATACCGGGCAGACGTGGATCGGCCCGCACAGAGTCTAGCTGGGCCATCAATTTGGCCCTGTTTGATGTACATTTTAATTTGGAGTCTCTTTATTTTATGATGTCGCCGGGGAGGGTTTCATCAGTGCTCGTTGGCTCCGGGCTCACCGTGTTTTTCATTTCCTCCTGTAGGGTCCACACCTACCTCGCATAATGGCTCTTGTCTCCGCTCCTCAGCCTTCGATTCAGCTGATTATGTCCTCCTCCGCTCCAGGCAAATGCCAGGCAGATTTCTTTACCTTACAATTAACTGGATTTGCTTACTGGAGGAGGGCATCGAATCTGGGGCACTGAGCTGATCTGGCTTCATTTTGGGGGGGAAAGCAAGACAGATTGTGCAGTTTGGGGGTATAAACTGTGCGCCATTGAAAATCCAAGCAGCTGGAGCACATTTTTAATGATCCATAAAATATACTCACTAATTGATTGTGAAAATAATGGTATCACTTTAGTTTAGAAGGCCAAAATGAGAGACTGTTATTCAGGAAAGAGTGGCCATTGTGTATAGAGTGCTTGATACATGAGGTGTAGTACTCAACCACCGTTGGTGTCCATTTGATGTGATCCGTTGACCAATAATCTGAGTCAGAGCAAGAATCAACCGTTCTAGATGACTCTCCCAGACATCTGTGTTTGTCGGCTTGCTTGGGCATCTGTCATGTCATCTTCAATAAAGCATCTCATACCCTGAAACCATTCTGACGTTTCTTCATTATTGAACTCCCTATAACCCTTCACTCTAAATGTACCTGTTGATTTAAATAAATTCATCGTAACATGGTTCCGTACCAAGATGTCAGAGTTTTGATGATTCCTCCTTACAGCCAATATTGAATGAGCTCATTATGCCTTCTGTATTATTAACTGAACTTCTGATTATGGCAATTTTAACTGACTATATTCAGATTTTGTATGTAGTGTAATCCATTACAGATTGTATCTGTCTGTATCGGATATGGTATCAGTTACAGTATCAAGTCGGAAAAAGGAAATATTCTTAACCTCCACTGTAAACCACAATACAGTGGGGCAAAAAAGTATTTAGTCAGCCAGTAATTGTGCAAGTTCTCCCACTTAAAATGAGAGAGGCCTGTAATTTTCATCATAGGCAAACTTCAACTATGAGAGACAAAATGAGAAAATAATCCAGAAAATCACATTGTAGGATTTTTTTTGAATTTATTGATAAATTATGGTGGAAAATAAGTATTTGGTCAATAACAAAAGTTCATCTCATTACTTTGTTATACACCCTTTGTTGGCAATAACAGAGGTCAAACATTTCCTGTAAGTCTTCATGAGGTATTCACACACTGTTGCTGGTATCTTGGCCCATTCCTCCATTCAGATCTCCTCTAGAGCAGTTATGTTTTGGGGCTGTCACTGGGCAACATGGACTTTCAACTCCCTCCAAAGATTTTCTATGGGGTTGAGATCTGGTGACTGGCTAGGCCACTCCAGGACCTTGAAATGCTTCTTACGAAGCCACTCCTTCATTGCCCGGGCGGTGTGTTCATTGTCATGCTGAAAGACCCAGCCACATTTCATCTTCAATGCCCTTGCTGATTGAAGGTTTTCACTCAAAATCACACGATAGATGACCCCATTCATTCTTTCCTGTACACAGATCAGTCATCCTGGTCACTTTGCAGAAAAACAGCCCCAAAGCATGATGTTTCCACCCCCATGATTCAAAGTAGGTATGGTGTTCTTTGGATGCAACTCCGCATTCTTTCTCCTCCAAACATGACGAGTTGAGTTTTTACCAAAAAAATCTATTTTGGTTTCATATGACATTCTCCCAATCCTCTTCTGGACCATCCAAATGCTCTCTAGCAAACCTCAGATGGGCCTGGACATGTACTGGCTTAAGCAGGGGGACATGTCTGGCACTGCAGGATTTGAGTCTGTGGCAGCCTAGTGTGTTACTGATGGTAGCCTTTGTTACTTTGGTCCCAGCTCTCTGCAGGTCATTCACTAGGTCCCCCCGTGTGGTTCTGGGATTCTTGTGATCATTTTGACCCCACGGGTGAGATCTTGCGTGGAGCCCCGGATCGAGGGAGATTATCAGTGGTCTTGTATGTCTTCCATTTTCTTATAATTGCTCCCACAGTTGATTTCTTCACACCAAACTGCTTACCTATTGCAGATTCAGTCTTCCCAGCCTGGTGCAGGTCTAAAATTTTGTTTCTGGTGTCCTTTGACAGCTCTTTGGTCTTGGCCATAGTGGAGATGGAGTGTGACTGTTTGAGGTTGTGGACAGGTGTCTTTTATACTGATAACAAGTTCAAACAGGTGCCACTAATACAGGTAACAAGTGGAGGACAGAGGAGCCTCTTAAAGAATAAGTTACAGGTCTGTGAGAGCCAGAAATCTTGCTTGTTTGTAGGTGACCAAATACTTATTTTACTGAGGAATTTACCAATAAATTCATAACAAATCCTACAATTTGATAGTCTGTATTTTTTTTCTCATTTTGTCTCTCATAGTTGAAGTGTACCTATGATGAAAATTACAGGCCTCTCTCATTGTTTTAAGTTAGAGAACTTGCACAATTGGTGGCTGACTAAATACGTTTTTGCCCCACTGTAAGTTCACAGAACAAAAAAATAAGGCAGCCATTTGCCGTACAATTTTTTGTTCAATAATGTTTGTAGAACTTACAGATTTATTGACAGTTAAAACATTTTTCATTACAGAGAGTCAAAATAAAACAAAAATACTGTCTCAGCTGGTCGGCCCCCAACGATGCTGTTAATTCAACCAGGTTGGCCAATGAGGAAAGACGTTGGTTTGAGTAAAACATGATTATGTATGTATGTGCCCTCAAATAACTTCTAATGAGAATGGTAAAATGTGTTACATGGAAATGATGAAATTACTATACTATATATATATGTACATTATATGTACATTATACATACACACACAATTGAATGTGTTTTGCAATTGCAGCTTTGTGCATTACAGCAACATGTGCTACGAAATCACAAGCTTACGCGTTAGCTTGCTCCTTTCTCAGAGTCTGTGTGGGAGACAGTCGCAGGAACACGTGTGGGTTGTAAATACGCGTCGCTATCACAATCAAGAGGAAAATAAACACCTCTTTTCAAAATGCAAATCATAGTATTGTTTATTTTCTTTTTACTATATGATCGAGTTTAGGTTCCAATTACCTTTCATACTGACAAGCACATTCTCTTCAGGAGCACACACAACAAGTAGGTTCTCTCTGTGTACCAAAAATCTTTCTGAACCCTCACAGTCAAGTGTTGTGAAATCTCTGTTCTTGTTCTCTTTACTTTATTCCATGGTGTGATAGAATCTGCCTGCCTTGAGCTGTGATGGGCAACGTGACAAGCCGATCATAACAATCAATAAAGCAAATAAATGTAGTGTTGCCATGGTGGTTGTTATGCTCTCTGAACGTCACCACACCGTGTTGGCGTGCAGAAAACATTAACTTGTTCTTAATTAGTCTAATTGACTTGCATGTTTCAGTCAAAGACGACATAATTCGCATGTACGTGTACGATTTTCCTAATTCTTGAAAATAATTAAATTTTTATACAGTTTAAGGACTGTTGTTGGCGTTTCTGTTCTCTGTAACAATATCCGTATAGTTGTATAACTAAGCATGTAATAAGCTTTTAGTGCTGTGTGCCCCTGGCTGCCACCGGTGCCTTTCTGAATTACGGCAGAAATAAGGATTTATTCTTTGGGAAACTCTGTATGTTATTTTATTATTTTTCAAACATCTGTATATACTAAGATACATATACTGTAATTCCAAAATAAAAACCTGCAAACTAAATTTATTGGTGAAAATGTTGAGTTTAGAAAGTTCTGTTAACGGCCAAAGTTTGTGAAAAGCAGATCCAAACACTCAGTTTGTTTTGATTAAAAATAGAATAAATATACTGTCAATATATTGACGGTAATGTCTGAAGGTCAGTTGAATGTACTATTTGGATAGCTCTGCATGAACAACTGACTATTTATACATGACCCTGCAGGACCCAATGTACATCTCCATGCCAGTCTGTCTTCACATGACCCCGCAGTATCCGATGTGCATCTCCATACCACTCTGTCTTCACATGACCACGCAGTATCCGATGTGCATCTCCAT
>JACXGJ010006359.1:0-34760 GCA_016801105.1 Esox niger | reverse complement strand
TTATGTTGAGTGTTTTACCACAGTGGTGTGGTTTATTTTGGTTGTTAGCCGTAGGCTATACGTGTCACCCGGTCAGTGTCTGGTTTATGTTTGTATGTTTGTTACTTTGTTCATCCTTCAATTAAAACAATGGATAACTACCTCCATACCATCTCTGCGCCTGTGTCCTTCCACCAATTCTACCAGATACTTGACAGGGCTGTACTTGTACTCTTACCAAAGTAATTACTGGGGCTAGTGTTGCAAGAGACCCCAAGTTCAATCTTCCACATATTTCTCATAGTTATTAGTATTATTTGAAAAGATCACATCTTACATGTTAAACCTAGAATATCTGTTCAAGCTGTAAAACATGTAGACTGGTCCAGATTAATTTGAGTTAGACAGTTTGATATATTTGATGTAGTTTAGTAAAAAACTTGATTTGAATGGAATTTTTTTTTATTGTAATTTTTCCGAAAGTAAAGTAGAAAAAATACAATACTATTCAATAAAATAAAATATGAATATATTATAGCAGACACTCCTGGCAAATGGGGTGGTGGGCGATATGCCACCCCTTGTCACCTCGGTGGTTTCGCCAGTGGCTATCCCAACATAAAATGCTAAATGGGTATCAACAATGATGATGCACATTTGCATAATTAGCATTAATCAACCATAAAACGGGAATATTTTGCACATTTGAAGATAAAGAGACAAAATCAACTTTGTTTTACAGTTCCATGTGATGTCCTTTTTAATTGATAATAAATGGATACTGTCATGCGTCATACGCTCATCCAGCAAAAATGGCTTTCAATCTGGAAAATCCCACTGCGCAAACAAATCAGTTTTTTGTGTCGGAGCAGAACACTTCACTTGAAAAGTAGCAGATTTTTCGTATGATTTTCAGTACTCTGCCCACTCCTAACAGTCAGGCATGGTTTTATTCAGCTTTTTTATCCTAGAGATCTGATGAATCAAGCTGCGAAAGTACATTAACTCACTGCATTATTACTATAATGAAACTTTAATAGTCTCATTTGAATCATAAGCCTCATGTGTCTCATTTGAATCATAAGCCTTATATCTCATTTTATGTTTCAAAGTGTTTCTGCACAGATGGGTGGCTGGGGTATGGAGCACTAATTGTATCCTATTATGAAATATATATAAAATACATATATAAATAAATATATATTTTTTTTAATACCAATTTGTATGTGCATTTGCATTTTTATTTGCATCTCTATTTGCATTAAGCAAATGCAATAGGGGTGGGACTTAGTTAGGTTGAGCTGTTATGATTCGACTGCCATATTGTATGCTGACAACACTGGGATTGGACACTTGACAGCAATCTAATGCAGTTCAGATGTGAGTTCTCCATCAAGTAGACAAGAACAAGATGCAGTGATGCTGTGTCCACTACACTGTTACCAATTTGTTGGTGTTATTCTGCATCATGGCCACCATGGCAAAACTTTTTAAAATGTACGTAATAATGATTTCCCAATACATATGATGTTGCATAGCGCGCCATGGGAGGGGACGGCCAGAGGAATGCATATTTTTGTAGAGCACCGTTCTTCTATAGCTCAATGGCCAGCAATCTCATGTCATGACAAGGGGTCTTCAGAAAACATCTGGAGAGACAACAATTGACACAGGATTTTTCATTTAGTATACAACAGAAAACATAGACACAAGGTGTTAAAAAACAGGGTTAGTTTAGGTCATGCAGGCTGGACACAACACACATAGCTCAAGGCAAGTTCTCCAGTTTCCTCTAGAGTAGTGATTCAGCTTTCGTAATATCACATTACTCATGACACACCTAAGTGAACACTCTTAAATAAATGTAGCAGCCATTCTACACCTAAACCTTACTAATGGGACATACTAAATTGTGAGTGGGATCATATGTGTTTATTAAACTTGAGTTGACTAGTCTACCTTGACATTTCCCCCAAAGAAATCCACCATTAACGATTTATTACTACAAGTGTTTAGGTGTATACACAACCGTTCAAAAAATGTGGGGCCACTTAGAAAAGTGCCCTAGTTTTTGTCTATTAAAATAATCAGAAATACAGTGTAGACATTGTTAATGTTGTAAATGACTATTGTAGCTGGAAACGGTAGATTTTTTAATGGAAAATCAATATTGGAATATCTACATTGTTAATAGACAAAACATTTCTATTAAGAAATGTGCTTTTCTTTAAAAAAACAATGACAATTCAAAGTGTCCCCAAACATTTAAATCACTCAAATGCATTTTTAAAGCCCTTTTACAAAAGACCTTGCCTTAAAACCCAAGGAGCAAACAACAGTAGTTTTTAATTTCAGCGACTGGGAAAAACTCCCTAAGAAGGCCGAAATTTTGGAAGAAACCTAGAAAGGAACCAGGTTAAGAGGGGTCACCAGTCCTCTTCTGGCTGTGCCGGGTGGACATATTAAGAGAACATATTAAGAACGGTAGTGTACAGTGGATATAAAAAGTCTACACACCCCTGTTAAAATGCCAGGTATTTGTGATGTAAAAAATCTGACAAAGATAAATGAACAATTCAATTGACAAACAAACTGAAGTGAAAATTAAAATTAAAACCTTACAATAACCTGGTTGCATAAGTGGATCTGTTCATAATTCCCTACACCCTGACTAAGGCCCCGGTTCCAGCTGAAGAAAAACAGCCCCAAAACATTATGCTGGCACCACCATGCTTAACTGTAGGTATGGTGATCTTTGGGTGATGTGCAGTGTTGTTTTTGCACCAAACATACCTTTTGGAATTATGGCCAAAAAGTTCAACCTTGGTTTCATCAGACAATAACACATTTTTCCACATGCTTTTGGGAGACTTGATGTTTGTTTATGCCAACTTCAGCCAGGCTTGGATGTTTTTCTTTGTAAGAAAAGGCTTCCGTCTTGCCAACCTACTGTGTTCCATGGTATATCTAATGCGTAGGAAATTCTTGTGTACCCTTCTCCTGACTGATATCTTTCAACAATGAGATCCCTCTGATGCTTTGGAAGCTCTCTGCGAACAATGGCTTTTGCTCTGATGCAACTAAGAAATTGTTAGGAAAATCTTTCTAGAACAGCAGAACTTTATTAGTGATTAATCAGAGTCACTTTATATAATGCCAGGTGTGTAATGACTTCTATTTAACATGAGTTTGAATGGGATTGATTAATTCTGAACACAGCCACATCTCCAGTTATAATAGAGTTTGTACACTTGTGCAACCAAGTTATTGTAAGGAATTTTATTATTCCTTTTTCACCCTTGATGATTTCAGTTTGTTTTTCCATTGAATTGTTCACGTTATAGGTCACATTAAAAGTGGAAAAAGTTCTGACATGATTTATCTTTGTCTCATTCTTTCACATCACAAACACCTGGCATTCTAACGGGTGTGTAGACTTTTAATATGCACTGTAAATAAATAAATTGTAGTCAAACAACATCTAGGAATTTTCAGTGGATGCATTTTGTCGTTCAACCAAAGGACATTTACATGTCACAGAAAAGGGTGAAATCTGTTTCTTAGTTAAGCCCAAGAGGTTCATTAGTTTGTAAATTCAGAATGTTTCAGAGACATGTCAGCCCACCTCTTATTGGTAGAAATTTCCTCTATGGACATTATTTTGTCAGAGTCTGGATGGCTTTGGTCTGGATTGCTATGGCCTGCTTTTTTTTAGTATACAGTCATGAGATAGTTCTCATTAATTGTTTTGATAGTGTATTTATGTTCTGCTAGTCTGTCCTTTAGCCTTCTTTTGGTACGACCAGTATAAAAACAAACACATGGGCAATCCATCCTAAAGACAGCAAACACTGTATTGCAATTAGTCAAAGATTGAATGTGTGTGTCCTAAATGGTCTTTGTTTTGTTAATGTTGGACTAGTGGTTGCAATGTCCACACAGACTACTACCATAATAAGGCACATCTAGTCGTCAATACGAATCACCACCAGGGGCCTTTCTTTCAATGCTTTTTTCTGCTGGTAACCAAAACACTCCATCATATGATTCTAATAAAACAAGAGGAAAAGAGAGCACATAAATCGAGCAATGCAGCACTTTTTAGGAGGGAGCCAGAGAGGCGTTGCAAGTTGAAACAGCATACTAAACATCTTGTGAAGCCTACAGCAATCTAGCCACGCAGGCAAGCCTATGAACAGAAGAAACATCGACTAAGAAACAGAAAAATTATAAAAATTGGTGAGTCTGCAGAGAGTTTCAAAACAGAACTGTTAATAAAGCTAGAAAATGTAAGATGACACTGATGACAACTTGAAAGTGCAGCTTTATTGTTTGGATACTACATTACAGGGATAAAGGGGATGCGAGTGACTAGGGTACTGACGGAGTCATTTGATGTTCTATGAAGTAATGGCTACCAAGAGTTGATATGGAGGTCAGTAAACAGATAAAGTAGCAAGGGGAGACCATATGTTTGCTTTATGAGGAGAAAGGGAGAGCTAAACAAAATGGAGGACAATTATTGAGAATGATAAGTGATAAGAGAGGCATAGAGAAAGCGAGACCAGATCAATAGATGGAGTTTCTTTCACCAGATGGTGTCTGGAAGACATCAGGATGGGGGGGTTAGTAGGGACAGAATTAGGCCAACGGGCCAGAGATGCCAAGCGATATCAAATGGATGGATGGGAAAGGAGAGGAAAATTAGTGCGGGTAGAAAAATATGCGTATTACTTTTTTCTAGCATGTTTTCCCCTTTATCAACTGTGTGTGTGTGTGTGTGTGTGTGTGTGTGTGTGTGTGTGTGTGTGTGTGTGTGTGTGTGTGTGTGTGTGTGTGTGTGTGTGTATGTCTGTGTGTTGATGCCAGAGCCCATTCTTGCATTTTCTTGTGTAACCACAGTCCATAAGCCTGACTAACATTGACTTCTGAGTGCCACTGTTTTCACTGTGTCAGATATGGTTTGCCATTGTATAAATGTGTTACAGTAAATTTGGTTGTCTATTTTCCACAGTGAGTTTGGGTGTCAATTTGGTAAGCAGGTCAGTAGTCATTCAGGTTATATCATACTGATTCATCTAAGATTAACAAATCCCAATCACCATGGCAGTGCCCCACGTCTGGGTAGCTGGTCACCTTTGTCATGGACAATTTGAATAAGCTACAATAAGCTACCATAAAAAAAAAGGTCTGGAAAGTGATACAATGATACAAGTCTTTGAGAAAAGAGGATTTTCATTCACATGTTAATGAGGACATTTTGGCCAAAATCAACCACTGTTGTTCTTAGGATTTCAATTCAGTCAATAATATTTTACCATAGGAAACATCGATAACAATTGGAGTTGATATTGGAATATCAGTTTACCTCATGAATTGAAAAACTATTGGATTAAAACTGACTGGATTGAAATGCTATAGAATTGAAACTGACTGGAATAAAATGCTATAGAATTGAAACTGACTGTATTAAAATGTCTTTGGTTGTCTTGGAAATGTTGTTATTGCCGAAACAGACCAAGTTTTGGGTTAATTCAATTTCAATTTAGCAAATTCCAAACGTATATTCATATTTTTTCGATTTAATAAATAAAGATATTATTCTTCCTTGTGTAGATTATATCTTTAATTGTCGGATTTGCCTACTCACTGATCCAGCTTTGTCTAGGAGAATAGGGTTGGCAAAATCATTTATAAATATTTTTTAAATATATGAATCTACATTAATCATCAGCTAAGGTATATATAAGTACATGCTCTCACATTCATAAGATCACTCATATAGACTAAATAAAGAGAGAAATTGTACTTTAATGTGAATTAATTAATAGAAATGTAAAAATATAGGAGTTATTTTAAAATGATAAGTACATTTTTCACAAACTGACTGCAATTGGTTCATTAAGGGACCATAATATAAAGTATAACCCTAAAATAAACCTGATCTGTATTGAAAAGATAGCAAACACGGCCATCCCAGTTGATGACCTTCAAGCCAGATGATTCATTACAGCCAGGCCACAGGGTTGGGGGCCTTGGGTGTTGTCATGGAAGTCTGCTGGAAAGATGAGATCTCATCTCAGTATCGTCTTCAGAGTAACAGGTTGTTGACGCTCATTTCTCTCTTCACTCTCCACTACCTCGCTCTACACTGTTTTCTTATACTCTAAAGACGATACTGAGAAGAGATCTAATATTTTCCTATTTCTCCACAGCACTCTAATGCAAGATCAACTTGGCATTGCCCTGCCTAAAACATTACCTCTGACCCTTGGTATGGTTCACATATTTCCTGACACGTGCCCATTCCATTCTTCCACTTGAACTGGACCTCCTCACTTTTCAACTCTGGTTGTTGACAAAACGGATGCCCGGGCACCATGTTGGATGTTAAGCAATATTGTTCCATGAGGGAAGACATAAGTAGGAAAAAGAATAACTGTCAAAATATACTTTGATTTATAATGTAAATTGTATATCCAATATATTTTTTTAATGTTTATTTCTTGTGGATAGACTACGTAAATAAACATAAATTGTACTATGTCACGATAACCTAGATCAGTATTTACCTTTTAAAATAATGGGGAACATTTTGCCCTTAGACTTGTTTGTAACTGGCAAATAGAGGGGAGGAGTTCTTCATCTGGATTCCATTCCTCATTCTATTACATAAACATAAAATGTTTTAATATTTATCAGGCACTCATCTATGACTTCCAGTTAGAGCATTCATCTTAAGAGAGATTGTGGTTGGTCAGGAGTAGTGCAGCTTAGTCAATGTTATATAGTGTTTTTATCATAGAAGGTAACAGTTGAGAGAGTTATTTTGTATGTATCCATTTACTTATTTTTAATTGTACCCCAATGTCTTGATATTCACCTGCTTCATTGCCATGCCTTCTCTAGACCTGTAACTTGATTGAACTCACAGGCTCGCAAGCTCCCAAAACTGTGCTGGTTAATTGGATCTCCCTGTGGGGGACCCCGGAGCTAATCTGCAAACAGGATTCGAGCCTGGGTCCCGCTATTACTCAGCCAAGCGCGAGGCAGTTACGTTACTGCTGCACAATTCAGGTTATTGTTTTTAATTTTTGATAATCTGTCCTTAATTAGGTAGATTGGTGGTCCAGGAGAGCTTGGGTAGGGATGGTGACAGAACAAACATTTAGGGTTGAGATGTTTAAGCAGGAAAATGAATGAACCACTCCCACCACATCTTTTGAGTGCTGACCCATCACGCCCTCTTGAGGGTTTACGCATATCTGAATGTAGAGGGGCAATTCCCCTCCTGTAAGGAATAACTATTGATATATATTAGATGCAAACTCCAACTGAAAAGAGTTGTGGAGCAGGGTGATAGAGAAAAAACCTGGGAAATCTGAACCCCAGTTGGGCCTCAGCACTCTGGATAAGTTGCAGGGTATTGATGGTACAATTATGGAGCCCAATCAACCGTAAGTTGAAGTAGCGCAGACATTTTAACAAGAGCCTGGATTAGTACTTTCCGTGCTTCCTGTGTAAGGAACTGTCATACTCAGCGAATATTGTAGACCAATGAGATTGCAGGAGGGAGGACGCATCTTGATGTTTGTAGAGAACAACGGGGTCTTGTCCAGGGTAATGCCATGTTTCTTTGCATTCTGTAACGTCATGGCATTATCTACTGCAAAGGAGAGGTCTTGGAGAGAACAGACCCCTCACTGGTTTGACAAACTGTTGTCATCTGATTAGCAATAATAAGAATCTGAAGATACAAAATAGCCAATTTACTTAGTGTATTGAGAGGGGAGGAGCTAGAACCAAGGCTTCCATGACCTGGATTCCATCCAGGTCATCTGGTAGGAGTCTTACACTACAATTCCTCTAGTGGCAGGAATGGAGTTGTTTTTCCATGATTCCTTAAAGCAGCAAAAGGTGAGAAATAAGTATTTTTAGCCAAACATCATTTTATTATCGTTTATAATATTTGCATTAATTACGTTTCAGTAGTATTTTACATAAACAACATTATCACAGTTGAAAAACTTCATACACCCTCAGCTGCCAACAATTTATTTTTACATTTGTCTGAGATCTATTTCAATCAGTCTGAAATCTAATGGATGAAAAAGGTTGATTCTTATTCACATTGGTTATTTGCCTTTTCTCTCCTGGCAAAGGAAAAGATGCTGTGGCAAAAACATGTAATTTGAGATAAACCTACTCCTACACAAACAAAAAATGTAAACTGGGTGTTTAGGCTGGGCCCGCGGGGAAACCCTTTTTTGGTCCCAGGTTGAACTATTTTACGTATCTAAGTAGAAAAATTAAAATGTATGAATGAAACCAAAATAAAACTACAGGCATAGATGAGGTTGTTTTAATGCAGCCAAATGAACAGCTCATCTTGTCATCTGTGAAGAGAACACAAACTGCAGTGACTGCCAAAGCATGCATGCAGTACCACAGTCATTCCATTTGAGCCACAAACCCTTGGGCTGTGAAGGAGTGGTCGTGAGGTGGTAAAGGACAGGAGAGTCATTGCTGTGATTTTGTTTTGTATGGCACACTGACCTACAGAGCCCATTAGAGGAGGTGGTGGGAGTGGCAGGGCCAAACTAGATTATAGACCCATAGAAAAACAGAGAGGGATTAGTGTGCATGTGAAACAGGAGAAGAGAGGGGGTTTAGCAGGATGAGGGAGAGAGGAGTAGAGAGGATTACAGTACAGAGAGCAGGATCCTAAAATAATCCTGTGCTTTATCCACTGTGGGGTGGTAGAGAGCTCTCTGATCTCCCTCCAAACGGTCTAAATTCTCTTGGCCCTGTCAAAGCATGCGTCTAACCTTTCGCACTTCATATAATAGCTATATGTTTGATTTTTCCTTTGGTCCAATTTGCATTGAGATCCCCCTCTCTGTCATGGTACAATCTACTCGCACTCTCTCTTGCTTTCTCTTTATCCTTCTACCCATGTTTCCGCCTCGGTCTCTATGCTGTAATCTCTCTCCCTCTTTTTTCTCAATGCTGTAATCTCTCTCCCTCTCTCCCTCTGTACCGCTTGTTACATGCTGTAATAATCTGGAGAGCTTTGGCCTACGTGCCCGTCTTAAGCCTCGCCGTTCCCTCCCTGTTTCCCGCTCTAATTTAGGCATCGCAGTGGTTACATAACAGTGAGGGTCATCGGGTCAATGACGTTGTCTGTTAATGCCAGATAGGGACTGGGGATATGGCTGCCTACTGCAGAGGAAAGAGAGGTGAGGTCCTGAGAATATGTAATTGAGGAAACAGGATGAAGAGGACGAAACATTCAGACAGGAAGGAAAACATTCACAGACAAAGATAAATAGGAGGAAGGAGAGGTTTGGAAAGAGGATAATGCAAAAATTCTTACAGTGTTTCGTCAATGTAAGCATCGCAAAGGAAGCACAGTTCAAATAAAGAGCCAAATGCAATTTTGTTGATGCTATCTTTCATCCAAACTGGCTAATGCCTGGATGGACAAGGGTGAGAGATACTGAAATATAGAACGCAATGTGTGGTGATAGTTCATTTTTTAATTGGTGTCCCAGGTATTAAATGGTATAAAATCAGTGGATGCCAAAGCAACTCCCACAATTGGTCCTCCGGGGGAACAAAATGCAGAAAGCAGAAGAAGAAAATGAAAGGCGTGGAACTGAGAAATAAGTGTTTTTTGGAGAACGTGATAGAAGGTTGTGAACTGGGAGCTCTGTCAGTTTCAGCTCTGTTCCACTAACCGACTTACTATCTCTTCCCCTTATAACTGCACATTTACATCATATTGTCCTCAAAAACGGAGCCCCCTGGATGAGAAGGGCACTAGTCAGGTACCTCTATAGGTGCTACAGAACATACTGCAACAATAGCTTGGGTGCTTCACTGGGGGTTGGGTTCCAGAGTAACGCAAGGTCCCCTTGGAGTTTTTTAAGATCTCAGACAGGTACATTGATATGTAGAGCATTGGTGTCACCCACAAACGAGTGTCTATGTTCAACTTCAGTACTATTGTAGCTTTTGTCTATTCACACTGCGCAGGTGCTAGAAACTCATTGTGGAGGTTTTCTTCGTTGGAGTTTTATGATACATGTTTTTCGTCATCATTGCCCTCGTCTGTGTTCCTGATCTCCTTCTTTATATAAGTTAATTCTTCCCTCATGTGTTTGCAGGTCATTTCTTATACCCTCTTTTGTTTTTACATTCGTTCTTGAGCTGCGCCTGTGATCTATCTCCCTGACAAAACAATCACTTAAGTGATTACCATTGTTGTATCTGTGATTTCCCGGTCTCTTTTTCGAAAACATCCTTAAAATGCAGGTTTCAGCATGAAATATTCTTTATGTAGGTACTGTGCAAAATCTTAGGCCAGCTGACAAAACTGTTAAAAGCTATTAATTTGGGCAGTACTGTATGTGCAGAGTTACTTGAAAATAATGCCAATCTTGATTATATATTTTTTTATTTATTAAAGAAAGTATGTAGAATTTTCAGTCAATTTATGTTCCTACACTCACTTATGGTCATGAAGGCTGGGTCGTGACCGAAATAACTTGATCGCGGGTACAAGCAGATGAAATTAGTTTTCTCAGAAGGGGGGCTGGCGTCTCCCTTAGAGATAGGGTGAGAAGCTCAGTCATCCGTGAGGAACTCGGAGTAGAGCCGCTGCTCCTTTGCATTGAAAGGAGCTAGTTGAGGTGGTTCGGGCGTCTGGTAAGGATGCCCCCCGGACGTCTCCCTAGGGAGGCTGGGAGGAGACCTCGGGGTAGGCCCAGGATTGGGTGGAGAGATTATATTTCGACACTGGCCTGGGAACGCCTCGGGATCCCCCAGTCAGAGCTGGCAAATGTAGCTCGGGTAAAGGAAGTTTGGGGTCCCCTGCTGGAGCTGCTGCCCCCGTGACCCGACAATGGATAAGCGGATGAAGATGAGAGTGAGAGAGAGTGTAGAATTTTCCATATTGATTTCAATTGCATAATGATTCACTTCACTATCCAGTGCTTCTTATCTCGTTTGAACAGAAATTGAGAATTTAAGCAACGAGGAGAGAGTAGAACTTTAGCAAACAAGAAATGACAGAAACGTTTTGCCTGCCCCAGTGCAACCCAGTCTCAGGTGTTGACATTAAATTGCATATACACATTTTGGACGTTCTATTTAGTCCAAAACCTTAAGTGCTAATACATTAGAATTAGATTGATGTATAATATTTCACGAATCTGCCAGCAATATTGCAGGAGGTGATTGTGTAAAAAGTATTACTATGTATACTTTTGTTTATATATAGTTATTATATATTACATGTGGCAGTTCCACAGTGATGCAAGACCCAGCGGCAGCCCAGTGTAAGTAATTGGCATTCACACATAAGCCACAGCGACTGAGGGAATCATTATCTGTCTCCTTGTCTCCTTTAAAACAGGTGCTGCTTCTCAGTTTGTGGAGGAACCACTTGTGAAGTCAACAGACCTTTATTTTACACGGGAAAATAAGAAATCTGAAAAAAGTTGCAGTTTCTACTGTTAAATGTGGCCGACTACACAAGATAACCTAACTCCAACCTGTTGTCACTTGATTTTGGGGTACGGTGAGCCCCCCCACAACCTGCCACATGTATTTCAAGTATAAACTAACAATGATACCATTGGTTGCCAAAGATTACCTTGGGAAAAAATTATATTCACACAATAGCATTAATCCCAAAAGTTTTTGATTTAAAGGCCTACATGTGGGCCTCACAACACTTTGTGTAATTATCATTTGATCTTTCAATTTATCTCTTAATTTTTTACTACTTCATAAGAATTTTAGTAGAGTCAGCGCAGATTGTCCCTGTATTGAAATCCGCGACAAGTAGCCTAAGGGATAATCGAAATGAACATTATATAACAACGGTATTATACATTCTCAGAAGCAAAATGTTTCTTCCCTGTGCGAAGCTGTGTAAAACTAATAATACTTCCTGGCATGTCACGTATACAGTGGCTCTCAAAGGTATTCACCCTCCACAGATTTATGGTGTTCCTAGAGTAACATGAGGTCCCTTACTGTTTTTAGGATATAAACCAGGGAAGAAAGTTCTGCCATACACCAATATCGGTTTCCAATCTCTCATTGGACAGGTTGGATCATACATTTTTGGACAGGTTGGATTTATGGATACAATAATTAAGTGCATGGTCCAATTTCATAGCCAAACAGTAGTCTTCTGTTAAAAAGGAGAAGACTAAATTAAGTCAAATCAAGATCCATTTGTCACATGTTTGTAAACAACAAGTGTCTACTAAGACTGAAATGCTTTCCAAATGTATTAATTTAAGTAAACAAAAAAATATTTTAATAATTTAATAATCAAAAGAATATGCAAATAGTGTTGTGGGTAAATACAAATTGAATTATACAGTGTCTCTTCAAATAACAATAGTAGCAAGAAATACATACTGTGATATAAATAATATAAATATTTAAACTTGCTAAATTAAAGCAAAACAAAATAAGGACAGAAAATAATAATGTGCTCAAACTTCCCAAATCCCTCATGCTGAACCACAACCCCGCACCCGACAAGAAAGTAAGCAATCCATGCACAAATACACAAACAGTGAATACTTCCAAGTGGGACTATAAATTCACATTTAGTGAGAAGTTACATTCACATTGTTGTCTAGCTCTTCACTGCATTGAAAAGACAAAAGAAAAAACGTCAGACATCAGATCTGCCGTCAAATAAGTCTACTTTGTATTTCCCACCAAGATGCCCCTGTGACACACTGCCACACTTTCCCACGCACGAGAGAGCCCAGCACGCGGAAGCCGCCCAGGGGCGCGCGCAGCCGTCCCGGGCAAGAGGCGGGCCAGTAGAACGAGATCATGTGAGAGTCCACACGCTGAAAGTAGGTTAGAGCAGCGAGCGAAAAAAGGCAGTGAGCACTAGTCCAGGAAAGAGGTTGCAAGACGTGAAGTTCGCTGCAATATTTTATAGCATAAAGTCCACGCTGAGTCACAGGAAGAATACTTGGGCTTCACGGAGTAAATAGACTTTGCAAAATAGCATAAAGACAATCTCGATATTTAATCTGTTTCACAGATCAGCTACTAATGAACATATGAGGATTTGTTGTTTTTACATTTTTCAACAGCTCCCTCTTGGAGCGAAAAAGCATAGATCATATTTATATACCTCCATTTTATTTTGATTATCTGGAGTTTTATGAGTCAAATACCATTCTCAAGAATATGAGAGGTAAGTTTACATATTCAAATCATTAAAGGTATATGTTTGTGCCAAATAAAAATATTGTTTGTATGAGAACAATGATTGTTTGTATGGGAATTACTCTGCAATAGCATTGGCTGTAGGCGACTGTCAGATGTGAAGTGCGTGTGTTGAAACCGGCCAAGCATGGAAATGAACGACGACGCAGCTTTGCATGAGAAAGCGTGCTTTAAGACAAGTAACCTATTAGCTGACTGCCCCGTCAAAATATACAAAGTTAACCTTAAAATAAAAGCTACTGCATTTTACATCTGAATTAAAAATATATAATCTAAATAAAACGTTATCAAACCTTATTTGAATTCACTTGCGAATTATATTTCCCATGCGTTATATGTTAACTTATAGCTATCATACATCCAACGTGTGCGATTATTTGAATCAACTTCAAATGGGATTTGTTTGCATTTGCATGCAGGATGGCAATAAGAATTTCGATGTAGTTACCTTGTTTCGCCAGCAATTGGCGGCAAGCGTTTTTTGGTTATGTAAGAAAGGGGAGGAGGAGTGATTGAAATGGCTTTTCAAGAGAATCATTATATAATGGTGTAATCTATTTGTTATTACATTAACAAAGATTATGTTTGTTCAGCTCTATTTGACTTAATCAGTAGGCCTCCTGTGTAAAATACTCTGGTTAGCCGTTAATTATTTAATTGTATTACATTGGCTATAGTTGTTCATGTATTATAAAAAATAATTAAATAAAACCGTCCCA
The DNA here is from genome assembly GCA_016801105.1 of Esox niger. Classification (NCBI taxonomy): domain Eukaryota; kingdom Metazoa; phylum Chordata; class Actinopteri; order Esociformes; family Esocidae; genus Esox; species Esox niger. The sequence goes on along the minus strand of JACXGJ010006359.1, from coordinate 20,790 downwards.
CAAAATTTGAGAATGTTGATTTTCTGTGAGAGTTGCAATACATTAAGTGTTGTTGTCTTCTCTATCCCAGTGTCCCAGTATGGTAGAGAGGGGTGACTAATCTAGAAACTCTGGGGACGAATTGAGGCAGTGGTATAGTCTGCTGTTCCATTGACCTAGTTCTGTCAATGAAGATTACCCAGCATTCAGGGAGGATGTGTGGGGACTGGGGAGGCATGGCATCTTTCATTAGCCTATTAGTTCAATGAGGACATTCGTAAGAAGTGGAGAAAACAAACTGTGGTAACAGGATGATGGTAGAGCCGAGGTTTATGGCATGTGCTGATATGCTAACCCATGTGGTTGTCTGTCAACAACTTAGAGTCTTAGCTGGTGCATAAGCAAAACATTCCTATCAAACAATAAGATGTATGTTAACATTTTTTAAAGTTTACAAATCTGTTTCCTAATGTCCACACAATCTGTCTGAGCAGGTAAAGTAATTATACAAATACATTGTAAACAGAAAATGCATGATTATTTTTTTAATGAATGAGGAATCTATGGCAAATAATTTCTTCACAAAAGCTGAAAACTTGGTCTTCCATTCATGTATCGGACAGTGTTGGCAGATTGTGGATATTTATATGCAGATACAAAACAAATAATATATATTTTCAATCAGAATATATGTCACTTGTTTTCAATTACTGCCTGCATCAATAAGTAGATGACATTATTCCTGGATTGCGTTCTCTCTGATCATCTAACACCTCTGACTTTGGATGGATCCTGCCAATGGCAATGTCACAGCCACACTCAATGGACACAACCCCGCCTGTGCTACAGCCATGTAGGACATAGATTTAGCAAGGTATCGACAACAAAGTCGAGCCAACTCTGCTCCCAGCGGCGCTGTTGATCAAGCTCTAGGGCTTGTTTACAGGGAGAAAAAAACTCTAGACTTATCCTAAGTTTGCCTAATAATTTCCATAGCTTTTGAATTTGGACTGGCATGTTCGAGACATACCAAGCAGGATTGTGTCTGTGAACCGAAGGAAAATCGAGACAAATTGCGTACCACACAGAAACTTGATACAGTTCCGACACATTTGCCTTAACACATTAACAAAAGTATCCAGCATTTACTTCGATGTGTCTCGGAAAATGTAGCGTTATGAGCCAAGTCACTATTTGTCCGATGTTCACAGTGGGGCTAAAGTATGTGTGAAGGTGCCTTCCTTTAACAACTTGCCGCTAACTTTCCACTGAAGTTTTAACTTTTGCCCTGCCTAGGCTGGATGGCATTCTCCCATGATTCCTCATTCATTGTGACTATACTAGGGCCAGGAGTTTCACCCCATAAAATAAAAAGTTGCTGTACCAAATTTGTCTGGGAGCACAGTTAGTTATACAGATGGAGGATTTTAATTTGAAGCAGTTTGCTACAGTACAAAAATAATCATACAGCAACAAAATATAGTAACTGTAATGTTGATTTCAAAATGGAAAAGGAACATTACACATGACATTTTCAGATATACTGTGCATTTTGCATGTCCTGCATTGCTGGAAAGCTGTCCTTTCAAACTGAGTAAATACATGTGTAGATGATGTGTGGAACTGTGGTTGTAGCACAGCGCTAAATGTGTTCCAGTGGTGGGGATGTCCATACAAGATTATACCTATGGTGTATTTTAGGACTGTCTAGTAAATGCATATTGATGTCACACTCAAGATGATATATATCTGTTAAATACATAGAGGAAAATGAATATAACATTTGATACATAAAAATAAAGCCATAGACCTCACCAAGAATAAATGCTATGCAAAACAGTCACAGCAAAAGATGCAAATGTACGAATGAAACAGAAAATAATGATGCTTTGAAAACAGTAGACAAATTTAGTGACGTCATTCCTCTTTTTTTGATTGATTAAAATGTAACTGCTAAATCATTCACCATATTTGGCAATTAATATACAGCCCTTATTTCAAGAGGAATAACTGAACCCTCCTGTGCAGATCTGTAGAATTTTATCACTTTAAAAGACACGTTACATACAAAATAGAGGTTGGACATGCTGAAGCCGGGTCCAACCACTTGGCCCTGTTGAGCAACGGTTGTCATGTGTTAACTGCCTTGACCAATGAGACGACAGCATGAAAGTGTATGTGAGATTTATCACCACCAAACCTCCAGGTACCAGCCTACTTCTTTTCAAATCCCGTCAGAAGCAGCATTCAAACTGAAAACCATCTGGCTGCAGTTCAGATATATTCAATATACTTTATTTGGTGTAGGGATGTCTAATAATTTACATTTTGGTCTAAACTAGTTTCTAATCATGCAAGGGCATCCTTGTTGCTGTGTTGGATTCAATGTTTGTTTTTGGGTTAATGTTTGCTTTAGTCCTATGTGGCTCAGTTGGTAGAGCAGAGCATTTGCAATGCCAGGGTTGTGGGTTTAAGTCCCATGTCAGACCAGTATAAATATGCATTCACTACTGTAAGACATTTTGGATTAGAGCATCTGCTAAATTATCACAATGTAATTTATGGATATTGGATGATTACATTTGGTCAGTTTTATCCCTAGAATTTTAGCTGAGTTTAAAGTCAATGAACACTGGGTAGTGCTTTTTATTTGCTACCAAGCAGACATCTCTATGCTCCATCTATAAAACATGCATGGGTCTGGCCCCGTTTAGTTTCTTGAAAGTCTGGTCAAAGAAAAGGGAGAAGGCAAGAAGATGACAAAAAAGAAAACTAACATGTACCATTTAGGAGGCTAAAGTCTTGTCAAACAACATGGAGTCTGAAATTGCTAAACATCAAGAATTCTGTACACTAGTTTATTAGGTTAAGTGGCTTAAATTCATTAAATGTGCATACATATTGGCAACTTAAGTTACTCTAGTACAAGAGCACTTCGCACAAGGTTTTCCATGTTTTATTTATAAAGCACCCATAAGTAAATACAAAGTGCAAGGTTATTAGGACCTTCTGACTCCAGTTGAACAGTTTTGTTAGGTAAGATAAGAGAGCAAAGTCTGTTAAACTGCAGACATTACTGCTGGGACAAGCAAACTCAATGACACAGAGTTGCATCAGAAGATGCCTCAAGCTACAGGACAACCCCTACATACCTCACTACAAATATAATCTATTTCTAACTTCAGTCAAAATTGTCTGCAGATTGTCGAAACATCAGTTAAACCACTCTTAACTCTTCGTGCCCCAGCCTGGGTTTGAACCAGAGACGCACAGTCGACTTCAACATTCCATAAGAAATATTATTTTCCAAATTTCTCCACAAGAGACAAAGTTCTTGCAAAGTAAGGGAAACAATTACCGATTCAAACAGAAATTTAGGATTTTCAATGATTTGGAACCTATAATTATTTTTTGTTTTCATTGGGAACGCATGGGAACCAGTTCTATAGGAATGTATTTTTTATAGTCTTTACAGGAAAAAACCTATGAGCTCTACTATACTTTCCTAACATTTGGAATACATCCTACAATAAGAATCCTATAGGATTATTCCAAAGGTGTTTCAACATTATTTAAATGTTGAAACGCTACTCTCACACATTGCTACCTAGTTGGCCATTTCTCGGTGTTTACACATGCATGGATTAAATTGTTAATTTTGGGTTTCTCTGATTTGTTGGCCTAGAGATTGCATTCATGAAAGTAAAAGAAAATAGTAAACATTTGTTGACAGAGCATGACTTCAAGAAAAAGTTTCCCTAACATACTGACTGGTGCTCATAACAATTGATCCTTCTTGAAACATTGTTGAGCAATTTTGCAGACATTCTTCCTTGCTAAGGTAATGGCATATGCAGAATGGTGCTTTGTGTATATTTCATGCCATATACCTTTACATGATAAATATATTTTCCAAAAATGTATGGGCCATTCATTGGGGCGGTGTGAAAAGTGTGCAGGTGTTGAAGCCATAAGCACTTTATGTAACTTTGACATGTCCAAACAGCCCATTACACTTGGCCAATGCTAGAGGTATAAATAGATTCATGGACTGGCCCGAGACAGCTGAAACGGCACTCAAATAGTTGACATGTTGCCACAAGTTGGGCACCAGTGTGAGTTACATTTAGGGCCCCTTCAGAATATTTTGTACGGTAGATAGTATGAAAATCCTCTTGACTTCCCTGGTGGTAAATAAGTGGAGAATGTTAGTGGATATCCTACAGCTCTACTTACAATACAGTTTCTTTGGTGATCATCAATCTTTCACTAATCGAATACAGACCGTTTTCTTAAGCCTGTGAACATTTCCAATCCCCTGTCAGTGATTCAATCAGATTTGGTTCCATCTTAAAACAGGAAAGTAATCAGATTACAGGTCTTGCCAGGCTGCCACCCAAAGCGCTCCCCCTTGCTGAATGGGAAAGTGTGTCAGTAGAACAGCTCCTTCTCCCTCATAGCCTGACTGGGCTGCATAGCTGAACGACATGTCAGGTAGCATATCAGAGACAAAGCTTTGTACGCGGGAACCAATAGGAGCAATAGGGAAGGGAGGGGAAGATTCGTCACCACGTTGCTAAGGTGACCTAACCCGAATGAGTGTGTTCGTGGAAAATGGCCAGACTTCAGTTATATAACAGGGAGTGGGGTGGGGGCCAGGGACAAGAGAACGAAAGCAGGGAGAGTGTTTTTTTCCACTTCCTTTATTTATTTATTTCCCTAGTTGCTCTTGATAGGTCAGTTGGAATTCTATACAGGGAAAACACTCAAATATCTCCTCAAATTATTCAAAAGACTCCTACTGACACAGCTGTAATTGTTGAGAACAGGAAAATGTATCCTTCCTATCTATGAAGCTGAGATTTCCACTTCGTAGTCGGTTGGTAATTAATTTGCTTAGCACCCTGTGTGTGACGCACTTATCTAACCACAGCCTCCCTCGGGTGATTGGATGAGTGTGCAGGGTTTCCTGATCAGCTGGGAAAGTTGCTGCCTGCAAATGAAATGTTACTTAATGCCTTGCTTCCCTGTAACACAAAGTTATTTACAAAAAATATATAATTGAAGACAATCAGGAGTCAAAGCAAACACAATAAAACAACCAATCGGAGAAGTTACAGATCCAGTGAAACCTTATCATCTTAGGCCCCGGTAAATGCAAATGTCCTGATGCTCTGGGCCCTAGGAGGCCCTGGCACTTAGATAAACAGCATAATGAACAGTCTGTTCCAGAGATAGAAGGGCAAAGGCCCCCACACATTTTCACAAACTGTTAAACTGCATGTTTTAATACATTTCATATTTTTATTGCCTGCATGTAATGGGATTTTTTTTATCAGTAAAACACTGCAGAATGGCTTCATGCTCTGATAATTGTTCAAATAATTTATACTGTTCAAAATCAGGGCAGCAGTTGAAAGTAAAGATTGAATATTTTTTCTAAGCCTTCCAATTTAAAAGGGTTTATGTTTTATGGTGATGTTTTTCATACCGTAGCTCCACCTGTCCTGCACTTTCTCACACAGTATTAGCACAGGTCCTAACTCTCTCACTAATAAAATGTAACCATGTGATAGAGCTCAAAACTCTAATCCAACACATAGAAAAGTTAGATTTTATTAGAGTATTAAAACAAGTAATCAGTGCTACAGTCTTAATGGAAAGAGTCATCCAAAAAGTGTAATTTAATTAATCCATTGTCCCTAATATTCCCTCAGCCATACATTTTTTAAAACAATGAATAATTTTTTTAACTCATGCCATTTCTTTATCCTAAAATATATTCATTGCTGACATTCAAAACATTTTGGGACTGTTTTAATGGCTACCACACTGGCTTTCAGTTAGGTCTCGTCAGGGGTAGGATAAAAGGGCCCTAGATAAGCAGCTCTGGTCATGGTCAGCCGTGGAAGAAAAAGAAAGAAGATACAGTGGGATGCAGTACCCTGCCCCATCGGTTTCATGTTTCGTTTAACTTTCCTCGACCACGTTTGTTTATAAATGCCCTCTATGACCCAGAACATTGGCACTGTGTCTGTTCCATGTGTTTCTCTCTGTTACAATATCAAATTATGCTCCACTCAATAATGCAACTAGCAGGTTTAAGTGGGTTAAGTATGCAATGCATTAAATGTTCCTTCCCTCTCTCTTCCAAGCACAAATTGAAGTGATACCCTGCAAGATCTGTGGGGACAAATCATCAGGGATTCACTATGGAGTAATCACCTGTGAAGGCTGCAAGGTGAGCTACCAAAGAGTGCCCCATAGTTCTGTTTGCTCTGAAAAACTCGGCATACTCTCATACCTCAAAAATACCTTCAGCAGATCCTGTGAATGTGTGCGTGTGTATTTGCAGGGCTTCTTTAGACGCAGCCAGCAGAACAATGCTATGTACTCCTGCTCCCGCCAAAGGACCTGTCTGATTGACCGCACCAATCGGAATCGTTGCCAACACTGCCGGTTGCAGAAGTGCCTGGCCCTAGGCATGAGTCGTGATGGTAAGTGTGAAACTGTGAACTTGCTCTCCTATTCCCACACACACACTCAACACACCGACCAAGGTCAGTCCAGAGAGGACCACAGCTTGGCTGTCGGTTCTCCGGGTCTCGCTGAAAGGCCATGTATGGAGTTGTGTTACACTGTGTGAAATCCCATCTGGAATCATCCCAGAGGCACAGCATGTGATGAAATGAAATACAATTATCACTGGATTTGATTCTATTTTTGTAGTTTAGCGAGTTGTATTTTGGCTCCATATGAGTTTATTCTTCCAAACCTGGTTATTGACTGACTCTCCATTTACTTTCCTGATACAGCGGTGAAGTTTGGCCGCATGTCAAAAAAGCAGAGAGACAGCCTGTACGCTGAGGTCCAGAAGCACCAGGCTTCCCAGGAGTTAGCGACTGTCTGCGAGGAGGAAGGTGAGGTTGGAGGTCACGGCCGGGCATACAGCAGAGGCTCCAGTGCTGCCCTCAGCGACCTGGATGACATTACCACCCTACCAGATGGCTTGCTGTTAGACCTACCCCTCACACCAGAGGGAGCCGGAGGAGAGTACTGCAATCTGGAGTTGATGGGGGGCAGCGGGGGAAGCAGCACCTCCTCTCAGAGCTCACCCGAACAGAACGGACTAGACTTTGGAGACAGCAACCACCACATTAAGCACGAGTACCAGCTTCTGCACGAGTCCGGTCTTTTCACACATGCGCTACTCAACCCTTTACCCGAGGGGTGCTCCATGCTTGACATTGGTAAGATATCTTACATAAGTCTTTTAAAAAATCAAACTGCAATTGACATTTAGTCATACTAGCACTAACTATACTGAGGAAAATGTATTGTGATGTCTCGTCCGCTTTCGAGTCTTGCTTTCAGTTGTTTGTTTTTCATTGAGGGCGGTGGAAAGCTAACCCACATGTCTCGTCACCTCTAGAGCGTATAACGGCAAGTGTGGTGAAGTCTCACCTAGAGACAAGTCAGTATGGGAGTGAAGAGCTAAAGAGGCTGTACTGGTCTGTGTATACCCCTGAGGAGACACGCAGCTTTCAGACCAAGGTAACATCAATTCCTTGTACTCATGGACCAGTTTACTATTATAAAACCTGGTAGTTCCAATGCTGATTGCTGATTGGCTAAAGGCTGTGGTTAATGTGTTTATACTAGCAATGAGGCATCCTTTGTGATATGTTGCCAGTATACCATGGCTAAGTACTGTATCCAGGCATTCCGCAATGCTTTGTATTTTTACTGCTCTTAGCCTTGATATGTTGGCCACACACTTTCCCTCTTGTGCCATATTGTTTTATCACACTATGTGCTTTTCACAAAAATATATTCTACATTCACATCCCTCTGGTCTCTCTTTCAGCCTGCAGAGGTCATGTGGCAGCAGTGTGCCATCCACATCACCAATGCCATCCAGTATGTGGTAGAGTTTGCCAAGCGTATCACTGGATTCATGGACCTCTGTCAGAATGACCAGATCATTCTTCTCAAAGCAGGTCAGTACCTAATGTTAGGACATAGGACGAGTACATTCCAAAATCCCATTCCAGGCCTCATTAATGTTTTCTTCTTACCCACACTTTCTTTTATGCTGTGGTCGTTAATCATTATTGTTTTAATTTGTACTGTAACTGTATACACTACTGTTCAGTGTCAATGCTACTGGGTCATTTAGAGATGGCCTTGTTTTTGTTTTTTAAAATAACATCCAATTGATCATAAATACAAAAATATTTATGGAATATCTACATAGGTCTTGAGTATCTGGAGCATCAGCAATTGTAAGTTTGATTTCAGGCTTAAAATGGCCAGAAACAAAGAACTTTCCTCTGAAACTTAGAAATAGAAAAGTCTACTCTTGTTCTGAGAAATTCCAGGCGAGAAACGGATGATCTCATACAACACTGTGTACTACTCCCTTCACAGAACAGCACAAACTGTCTCTAACCAGAATAGAAAGATGAGTGGGAGGCCCCTGTGCACAATTGAGGAAGAGGAATACATTGGAGTATCGAGTTTGACACCAAAACACCTGTCTCAGTGTCAAGTCGCCTCTTCACTCTTAACATTGAGACAGGTATTTTGGTGTTTTAAATGAAGCTGTCTGTTGAGGGGATATGCGGCATCTGTTTTTCAAACAATTATTATTTAATAACCTTGTGAATGACTATATCTCATATCAGTTTGTTATATTTCCTATTCCAACTCGTTTCGTTCTGTTTTCATGGAAAACAAGGACATTTCTAAGTGACCCCAAACTTTTGAATGGTTGTGTATATTTTTTTCGGAATGTTGTTTATTGAAATTCAGAAATGATATAAATACACATTTTATTTGTGTGTACACGTTGAACAATACTTTGTTTTCCTTTCCTCTCTTTCCTGCTTCCTCTCCATGTGTTCTAATATTATGGTCTCCTCTCAGGATGTCTGGATGTGCTTTTGATTCGCATGTGTCGCGCCTACAACCCCATCAATAACACTATTCTGTTTGATGGCAAGTTTGCTAGTGCACAAACCTTCAAAGCACTTGGTGAGTCCCTCCTATGAAACCATATTGTGAACATTGCAGCAGAAAATACTCCGTTATTCACACACCCACATTGTGTAGAAATGTTACATGATTTGTGCATTACTATATCTACAGACAGGCACTTTGGTTTGATGACATTTTCCCCATGCTTCCTCCCAGGTTGTGATGACCTTGTGGGGGCCGTGTTTGACCTGGCCAAGAGCCTGAGTCGTCTGCAGCTGTCTGAAGAGGAAATGGCTCTGTTCAGTGCTTCTGTTCTCCTATCCCCAGGTAAACCTATTATACCGTCTCCATTTGAGTGGTGGAGTGTCAAAGGTCAGAATCAGACTGTAGGAAATAGCAGAGGGGCTAAATAAAAAAATAATTATTGAAGCTTCCCCGACAGCGAAGCCATGGGTTTATCACTATGGTTACCACTACACCACCATCCACCTTTTCTGATTGCGAAGCCATGCGGTTATCACTATGGTTACCACTGTACCACCAAACTGTTTTGTTGCAACCAATATTGTTCACTTGACCAAGAAGTCAGATTTTTTTTGGCAAACTTATCCAATGTTTTAAATACTTCAAACACTCTCTGAAAATGGTAACATGACACTTGCTGTCCTATAAATCTAGGACATCGTCCAAGGAGCCACTGCCCTACTAGCATACAAGTAAATGCTATAGTGATATAGTGTACCTATGAGTGACAGCCCCCTGACCCAATCAAGCACAGCCAGAGAAATGTGTCAACGCCTATGCCAGTCGTTTTGTCTAGTAGCTCTTCAGAAAGCACTGAGCAATTCAGAAACTGTAATTTTGAAACACCTGTTTTTGGTTATTTACTCAAATGAGATGTACCAATAACTAAAATTTGAAGGGAAAGGGAGCAAGTATGTTGTTTTATAACTTACATAGTATATTATTGCTTGCTAGTATTTGGATGTTGCACACATTAATGCCAGAATAACTGGTAGGGTCCTGCCCCTTTTGTCTTAAATGCCACATGTTGTGGCGTTTTAGAGGGGAAACCAACAGAGAATAACTGTGGTTATTGCAATTCGTTACCTCCAGACCGACCATGGCTGACAGACAGCCAACAGGTGCAGAAGCTTCAAGAGAAAGTCTATCTGGCTCTGCAGCATTGTCTACACAGAAGTGGCTCATCAGAGGAGAAACTGGCAAAGGTACATATTGACAAATTATTACATATTCCTTTATTCTTGATTCATGTTTGTTAATGTATTTGGGGTCAAATATTTTTTCCTCTCTCCTACCTCTGTAGATGGTGTCCAAACTTCCCACGATGAAGTCCATTTGCAATCTCCACATTGACAAGCTTGAGTTTTTCCATCTGCTCCACCCGGAGACAGCGTACAATTTTCCACCACTGTACCGCGAGGTGTTCATTAGTGAAATAAACTATCCAGACTCCACAATCGGCTAAAAATCAGTTCAGATATGAAAGTGATTCATATAGAGACAGAAACATGTTGGGAAGGAGAATTACAGAGGGAGAGGAACTTGACAACAGTGAAGCAACGAGCAGCTCTGTGACAATCCTGCATGCTACACCTATTGACACACTACTCTCACCTCAGACCTCCACCCTATGGAGCTGCTTGGACTGTAAGCCAGTCCATGCTAAACAATTCAACACTAGGTGCTGGTTACTATGTGCATGCTACCTATTTTGGCGGAGTGAAACAGTTCAGAGGTTTCATTTTGCAATCTCAGATGTTCTTTCAAAGAGAGTTTGAGATCTCACTTAAGCTAAAGTCATCCATAACAAGTTTGACTTCTTTCCCATGTCTTTGTAAGCTCATTTTGAATGTACTGTGCAGACATGCAGCCCTAAGCTTGACATGGAATGAACTATATACCAACCTTCCCCATGGAAAAGTTGCTGTGTAGTCTATTTTCATTATATTTTCATTGCAGTTTTACAGCTCCTTTACGGTAGTGCCCACAGTTTTGTATCTATGAACAAACTGTTTCAAGGGACCAAGATCAAACAGACAGGCAAGAAGGTTTTTAGCATGCAAGACATGGACAAGGAGACCCAAGGTGTCTATTATCATGCAAACGCTTATGCTGACCTACACATTCATTTTACATTTACACATTCATACACTGATATTTTTTGCTCTTTATTTTTGAAGACACAATCCAAAGACCTCAGTCCCGTTACCTTTTTCCTTTGCAAATGCCACTTGGAGAGAGCAAGAGAGAGTAGTCACAGAAGTATTTTGAAAGTGTTTTTCAGATGTTCCTTACAGTATATTTACTCATTAGAGGGAGGGATTTTGAGAGGAAAGGGGATATAAAAGATAGAGTGATTCAGGTAGTCATGGTTAAAGACTAATTCAAAGATTTGCCTGGTTAAACAAAGGCAATTCAATGAAGACAAATAAAGAAATGGGTTCGCCAGGACAGTGTGATGAATGTTCACCAGTCTCGCAGACTGTCCATACTGGGACGAAAAATGATTTGGTGAATAGCACTTAAAACAAATAGCCCTCAATCACCCATCAACCCTCCATCTCCAGCCCTCCATTCGAATTTTTTTTTAATGCTACCAAGTAACTCAGGGTTCCAACTCAAAACTGCTGATTGTTCTCCTGAAACAGAAGTGTAACCTCCTCCTGTCTCTGATAGGCAGGGCAGCTGCCACTGGAGCAGATGGCTCCCTGAGGGCTTCAGGAAGTCCCTCTCCCCTACAAGCCTAGGGTTTGTGAGTCCAAGGAGGGGAAGGAGGCAGAAGATAAGAAGCAAACAAAACAGGTGGCAAAACACTTTCCTGTGTAACCACCTTAGCAACAATAATAGTGGGGAAACGGGGGTGAAAATATCTAATGTAACCAGTAGGGGGCAGGTGAGGACCATGTCCAATCCTCCAGGTAAATGCAGTCTTAAAGTTTCAGACTGGTCTAAAGATGTTTTAACATTGTTAATGATGTCCTCTCTAACCCACCCTTTTTTACGTCACCCTCTCCCAAACACTTTTGGCAGAAGAAACGGTTCACAGAGCCATCAGCTACTCCCTGAGTTTCTACATTCAGATGATAAAGAAGGAGATTTCAAAATTTGCCATGCAATTTCAAGGACAATTCTATATATACATACACAAACATGTGTTTTCTGCAGGAATATTTTTTCAATGCTGTTCTTTTGTGAAAAAAAGTATTCAATGAAAGAGCAGCTTTAAATTAATCTCTATCAGGAAGTCAAAGTTAAACATCTCAGTATAGGGAAATGGATCTTGGTTATGGCAGGATGTTACTTTTTAACAGTTCTCAAAGGGGCTTTTTTATTTGAAAAAATGCTAACTTAACACCGTCAGTACAAAGACTGTACATCGACAAGCTGCTGTGTGAACAGTCTGCTCAAAATAGAACACTTTGATTACTTTTACAACAAGATGAGACAATCGCTCACAGGCCTTGGATATTTTCTGTCCAATTATATTTATGGGGGGGGGAAATAATGTTGCACTGCTGGAACAGTGCTGTTCTTATTGTTGGTATGTTGTGATATACGTTTGTTGGGGTGCTTAACAATGTCGTAATGGGACTGTGCAATAATGTCTTTCCCGATTTCAGTTAGGAAGGCCTTTACAGATGGCTTAGTTGACTTGAAAAGCACTCCAGCCAGAGATCCTCTAAAGGTTCAGCACACAAGGTTTCAAGTTCTCTCAACAACACCCAACTTATACACAGAATTAGTATTAACTGACATGAGTTTATGGTTCGTAAGATTGTAACTAAGTGTAAATGCTTTTGTAAGTGCGTGGAGCTATGTCTTTGGAGGCAGTTCTCACGGTGTACAGTTAGATTTCCACTCAGTCACTCAGGGAGATAGCTGGGCTCCTTAAGTGTCTTCATCAGTTTGCTTAGTCAGACAGCTTGCACCCAATAGAGGACCTTAAAACCTTCATCACTGTGCACAGTAGGCCTACATGTTCTTGTGAATGTTGATCACAGAAGTATCAAAGATGTTACCCCTGTCTAATATCAATGTTATTACAGAACTTTAGAGCTTGAATTGTAGATGAAAGAGAATCTAAAATGTAATGACATTTAAAAATGATTTGAAGTTTTTGAATGCTGTGTTGGTTTTGTTGTGATCTTTTGTTTATTTCTATCCTGTCTTTTTTCTCCTCAGTTTAGTATCCTCCTTTCTGTCTTGGAGAGTTGTAATTCTATTTTTTAAGATTGTTTTTAAAAATATCACCATAAAAGTTACTATTTTGTCATGATCCTTATGTTTATCATATTTTCATTCTATTTTCAGATTATTATTGAAATCTACATACATAGATTTTAATAAGATATAATTTAAGGTATATTAGGTATAAGAAGCCTAAGAGGTTTTTAACATTGTTGTTGTACAATGGGGATATGATATGTGGATTTCAGAATGTAATAAAAGTCTTTTTACAATTGAATTTGTGCTTACATGAGTTTTGAATGTTCCTAAACCTAGATTTTTCTACATCCGTTTATTAATAATATACATAGGGAGGTCAGTTGTTAATATTTAAATTAAAATCTGACAAAAACACAGAAGACACCAAAACAAGCATAATTTTCAGTGATAATCTATGATAAATCTGAAATTGTGAAACACTACACCATACTCAAGAAAAGAGGTAGGTTCTATAAAATACAAGGTACGTGTATAATCTAGTATGTCAAGTTGAATTTGACTATGAATTCAGGTGGGACAAGTTACCATTAAGACACACTGTTGGTGTTTCCATTATTTGTCAAAAGTTTGGACACACCCAAAATGTATCTTAAATAAAGCTTGAATTTCAATAGAATTGTAAGTCTCTGACCAATCTTGACACTCATTTTCCAAACACTCACGACTCCTGTTCCTGCAGTATGGTAGAAAATATATATAGTTCTCTAGTATTGTTAAAATAAAAAATATCTTAAGAGAATAGAAATCATCTTAAACAAAGCAACCACAAAATCGATCTTTATCTACAAATCCTTGACAAGATTTTTCACTGTTTTTTTATAATTATTGACCTTATTTTAAGAGGTTAGTAGGTCAGCAGAGGTTAGTGGGTCTAGTTTCTGCCAGAAATTCCAGCAGCTTATCTAAGGTTCCTGTTAGCCTTTTGGTATCCTTGCTGATGAGATTTCTTCTTGTTCTGTGATGAATTTTGGAGGGACATCCTGATCTTTGCAATTCTTGAAGATGGTCTTCTGTGTTTCATGATATATGTATTGCCTTAAAAATAGTTAATATCCCTGTCCTGATTTGTTTCATTCAACAATAATATCCTATTATTTTACTATTTCAGCTGTACCTTCAAGGAAATCTTACTGGAACAGCTGATTATATTGAACTTTTTAATTGTCCATTTATTCTTCACTTAAACTTTGTTGGTTAAAAAATCTTAGATGTGAAAAAGGTCTGACGTGATTTGTCTTGATTTTAGCCCTTACATGAACAAAAGATTCATTTTCAATGCATTGGTGTAGCAGCCTATCACTTTGGTGGTTGGAGTTATTGACTATTTTTAGGGCCTTCCTCTGGTCCCACCTGGTGTAGAGAACCTGTATGGCAGAGAGCTCGGCCCCGCCATGAACTCTGTGGTTCACACCACCATCTGAAGCGGATGCTATTGACATGGGGATGTACTGCTGTCCTACAAGAGGTCAAGCAGCTGATCAAGTGTCTATCAATGCTGCAGTTGTTAACATTCTGGGGATCGGGTGGCTCGGCTGTGGTGGTCATGAAAGTTCTTAAATTTTAAGAACTATTTTAATTAATAAAATAAAGAAATTCTTATCATTTATTTTTCACTAAAGGACTTGAGAAAGAGAACTAGGAACAACGATTTAGCGGACACGTCTGACACTGCGGAAACACTACGCAACAGTCATTTTCGTGCGATAGTGGGCGCTGTGCACTTGCTTATGGAAAGAACATCTGCGGACTTAGGAATGTGCAGCGCAGGAATTTTCGTGGGCGTCAAGTTGATGGATTGGTGCAGCTTCGCAAAAGTGTAGATTGCAAGGATACACACATACGTAGTCCACAAGGCTTTCAAACCCTATCTGCACTGTATATAAATCTGCGTGCGCGTACAGGCGTATTTGTAGTCAGGCTCGTGAACCACAGAAAATCCTCGTAGACGTGTTCAGACCGCAGAAATCTGTTGGCCGTGTTCTCCTGACCAAGGTTTGATCGACGATAGCAAAATCCTATGACCACTCCACAAGGACCACGGAATACTGACGCTAGCTAACAATTTAGCACAACAGCTAGCTACGATATTGTCTCAACTTTAATCTTCCGGAAAAAGTCAAGAACTGTCCGGCTCCAAGATGTCTGTAGCGGGCTTCAAGAAGCAGTTTTATAAAGCCAGCCAGGTTAGCAAACAACTTTACTCTACTCTCCACTCCGAATAACTGTTAGCATAATACAATAGCTAGGTAACGTTAGCAAGTTCGTTTTTATATGCGATTTATGTACAGTATTTGTTTTTTCCAAGTCTGTTTAATTCATACATAGCTAAATTGTATCTTTTAAAAGCCTGGTCGTTACAATGTTATTACTGTACAGCAATCAGTGGTTTTAAAAACAAGTGTATTTGAATTTCTTAGCGTTAACCTGAGTTTCGCTTGCTAACTTGAACATTTGATGCTTAATAATGTAATTCCGACGTTAACATTGGTAGTCTGTAGTTAAAAGCTAGACATGGTCTTTTGTCTTATTCATAGAAAATACGCTGTCCAGCTATCACCAGCAACGACTATGGTAGCTAGCAACGAGTTACCTTACCATTCTGTTTATTCCCTAACCGCGGTCCGGGCTAACGTTAGCAAATTAAGTTAGTTTGCTACTGTTCTGTACTTCTAGCATCTTAGCCAAATATCGTACATTACACAGCAGAGTTACACGTTACCTACCTAGTAATGATGACGGTTCATGTGAAGTTTGTCAGCTGTCACAACTAACGCTGTGTGCAGTTAACTGACTTTCTGTCAGTACTGCTGATCTGGCCTGTGCCCTTTTTTCCAAGTTAGCTTAGCTATCTGGATTTCGCACATTCGTTGGGATTAGCCACATCCAAATACACAATTCTTGTTGTAAAATATAACATTTATTATATAAATATTATATCTGTTCTATTTTTATGCATTTCACTTTATTCGATCAGCGAAAGCCAGGTAGATTACTTTTGAAATACCGGACGCCACGGATGTCAATTTTGGTGTTATCTGAATTATAACACATTGTTTTTCGACACTAGGCACTACTACTGAACTTAAACTCCTGGAATTAATTACATTTACAGCTCTGAATTGTATTCAGTCGAATGCGTGAGAAAAAGTTGAACACATTATCATTATTTACAGTTAGAAGATTGGTAATACATTTTTGGTAGTATGGGTTCATAGCCTAGACTATTTTCCTAAATTGACGCTGTGTCCAATATCAGTTCTTTTGACTATTAAAAATACTTTGTAGTCAGTTTCTTCCTGTCCCATGCTGATCTCAGCAGGAAATACATTTGCTTTCTACTTTGACTTCCTGTTAGGAGACCCCCTTGGTTAGATAAATAGGGGGATATGAGGAGTAAGGGAAAAGGGTTGATCTAGCTGGAACAGAATTATGAAGGGGCAGAACTGCTGTGTTTGTTCTTCTCTTTTCTTTTCTGATGAACCAAGGTGCTGAGAGATGAACAAGTGTGTGATTTTCCTAATTAGACTGCAGGCAGTTGCGCTTTCTTGCCAAACTACTTAAATCTTTCTTGATATCAACAGTAAATCTAAAACCCCTCTGCAAGGGCCAATATAATGTGTCGCCTATATTCAGTGCATGTAGTAGTGTGGTCACTAACAGTGATGGCATGTGTTTGGAAATGGGCCTTCTTGTAAGAGTTGGTTTAATCTGTTTTCTGTAGCATGTTTGTTTAGTTTGTTTTGGAATGTAGGAAGTTGGCTTTAGAATCTGCAGCACCCCACTCACCCATGCTTTCTATCTGTGCTCCTTGCTTTTCACAACATTGTTTAAACATGACCTACAAATGAAATTGATTGAACACAACAAGGATCATATAAAGTACTTAATGATTGTCAATATCTTAATTGAAACCCTTTTATTGTCCTATAGCATAGTTTGGATCATCCATAGGGATGTTTTTTGAAATGGTACAGGACAAGATAGGTCAGAGTGTAGTCTGCAGATGGCTGATCTCGGGCTCTATGAAATCTTCTTACTTTTTCCCCGATTATGCAAAACTCCTTTAATGTTTACAGTGGCATTGACACTGTAATGGTTATGCAGCTCAACTGTTACACTATAGTATACCCTGAAATGGTCTCCTCTTTGAGTCCTGTGAGTAAAGCAGATGTTGCAATGATTTCATTGCCTGGCATCCCTCACATTTGTTACTTATTTCAATAACAAGCCTTTGTGCCACTCCACATCAAGCACTTTCTACTGCTTTCTGCTACGCTCTTTACATAGTTGCTGTTCTTCCTTTTTTCATGAGCAGTATCTTTTGCTGAATCTCCCTGTCTCTTTATCTTTATTCATGCTGTTCAGCTGGCCCACGCCTCTGCCTCATATTTCCAAACAGGAGCAATGAAACCCTTAAATTTTTTGTAGGCTACAACACTCGCTGTCTGTTTTAATTCAGGATATTTTAGTAGGAAATGCAGGGCGCTGTCTACATGTGAATTACCCATGAAGCTGTACTAGTGACTAAGTGATCTGTATTGTTATGATGCAATCCCCTTTTCAGACAGTTACTGAAAAATGACCCTAATTTGACAGCTTGTCAGCCAGTGGTCATATGATAGAAAGCCTATGATAAAAATTGGTTTGAGTTCCACCTCCTAGAAAGTGACTTTCTAGCTTCATGTTACCAGAGTTTGACATTTGGCAAGTTAGTTAAACATTGCAGAGTCTGTTTGCCTTCAGTGTTTCGAATGACAACATGAATATCTTTGCCCTGAGGCACTGGTGATTGTAGCTTTTATTAGTTGGTGGCACCAGCCAATAATTTGGTCACACCCAAAAAAAGTCTGCAATGTCACACTAAAAAAGAAGGGTATAATTATTTTAGCATCATTAGATAACTATGCTTTTTGTAATTATATGGTTGATGATGTTTGGCAAGAAAACAAACAAAAATTCCAGGTAATAGACATGGTAGGATTTTTGTATTTTATTTTATTTGATAGTTTTTTAAAATTTTATTCACAATTTGTTATGCTTAGACAACTTAGAATAGGCAGTTCAGAAAATACCGTTGCAAAAGCCACATGCTGATCTACGCTTCCATATGTTACAAGCAGAAAACTTTGTGGGGTAATAGTTGAATTCCCCCGATATAGTTTATATATGCAAAATGAACTCAGATGCTGTAGCCAGAGAACTAAAAGGGTTAGTTCGGGGGGTAGTTCGTCCTAGATTCTTAACTTGAGGATTTCTTAAAGGCCCAAGGAGTAATTTTTCACAAGACAATATGCAATTCTGGCCCAGCCTGGAATTAGCTTCATTAGCGTTGTTCAAATTCATGAATTAATACAGTGTCCCAGAGCAACAAAAGCTGCACTGCAAGTGGAAACTTCCAATCACTTCCAACTACAACTAGTGGTGTCGTTTACCTCAAAGAACCGGTCAATGATGTATTCCTCAAAATGATGTTTTCATTGTTACAATATGAATCACATTTTTAAGTGAACTGATATTTCCTATATTACTGGTCAGTTTTGTTCACAAATTGGTATCAGTAATATTTTTTTTTAAGTTTCAACATAACAAACCAGAACAACCACTTTGCATTTGCTAGCTACCAATGACATAATTGCCATATAACAGAGGCTGTGTGTGGTAGCTACAGAAAATAGTTGCATAATGCCAGTTTGAAGTCACCAAATTCCCCTAGCTGTTTTGTCAGTAAGCAGTCCAAAAAAGTATGCGGTCACAACGGATTACAGAATTTAGTTTGAAGTGTTTTTTTTGTCAGTTTCAGTTCTTGAATCTGGACGACTCGAATGATGTTAATTCCAGGTTGGGTAGAAGAGAATAATGACTTGAATGAATGATGACTCCATGGGCCTTCAAGAAAAATTCAAGGTGTTGTGTGAAATATCTATACATTTTGGACAAACTATCCCTTTAACAATATTATTATATTAACTAAAGCCAACACGCAGTCTTTTCAGCCCACATCTGGATGCGCTCTTTAGACCAAGAACATAAAAGCCTGTATATTTAAAGGATAAGGACAACGTGAATATTATTATGAAATGTAGGTGCTGATTCAATAAACATCTACAGGCAAAGTCAGGAATTAAGGGAAATACCCACATATTGTCTCAGTAATGTGTCGGGAAGCCAGAACGTCTTCAATGCGCCTTGGTATAGATTCTGCGAGTCTCTAAAACTCTACTGGAGGGATGGAACGCCATACTTCCAAAAGATAAAGCTCCGGGTAAAAAAATGAATAGACCACTGCACCCTTTTCTTTCTTTTCCAAAAAAGTCGAAAAATTATTTATAAAAGCTGGTATGTCTTGAGGTTTGCCTGGTGCTTACTTTATTATGATCACACATTAGGATAAGCTGACTGCTGTCGCAATATATCATTTCATGCAAACTTAGATGTTCGTTTCTTTTTTTGTTAATGGGAAAAGACTAATTATATTATTCCAGGTTACATTAATGTGTTAAATTAAAATTAAAAAACAATACATGCTCTTTAAAACTAAGTTAACTTGTAATTGTAATTTGGTTTTGGTTTTTGTGCAATGTCAGTTTGTTTGAAATGTGTAAGAAAATATAATAAATTTTTTGGATTTTTCAGTAATCAACATCAGCATTCTAGAATTATATTGTGTTCTAATGGGGTCTAAATTTAGAAGCTGGGTGTTCATTAGGAGTTACTAATGGGGATAGGATAAAGATTGTCCTTTCAAGTATATAGCCTAATATTATTTGTGGTATTCTTTAGTAGTACGGTGTGTTGTGATATCATGATGTAATTAATCGTAACGTGTATCTTGCTTTATATCGTATCGCAAGGTACTTGCCAACATCCACCTCTACTGTGTAGGTGAGTGTGGTGGAGAGTGCTGTCCAACACATCAGTTGAAAATCTCCCATCGGTTTTCATTTGGGTTGAGATCTGGTGCCTGTGAAGGCCATAGCAAATGATTCACATAATGTTTATACCATTCAGGGATCCCTTGCGCTTGCCCTTGATCTTTATCCAAAATCAAAGTGTTGTGGAAAATTGTTCCCCTTTTTCCCGCCATCCCAACATTTTCAAACAATTTAGGAATCTGTGAATTCAAAAGTAGACTTTATTGACGTCATTAAGCTGTGCTGATCTGCAGAGCTAACAAGCCATAGTGGTCTGCAGAACAACCGACTACCAAACCTTGGAACCACACTTTTGTACAGTTTTTTTCCCATTATGCTAATTTCTGGATGGATCTTTCTTCAATCTTCTACCAACCCTCTGGGATCCGCCCCCCAAACCACTGTTGGAAATATTGGTGGTGTGATGTTGACGTGATTTCTCTCATTCTCCCAAGATTGTGCCAAGAGAGTCAAGGGCAAACCACAGGTCCTTCTGTCCTCAATATGAGATAACAACAACCACTCATTGAACTGTCCATGGGAACAGTAGTCGAACCAGAGCAATAATACAGTTCATCACTCTCTTAACAATTAAATGTGGAAAAATCTAAGACAATTTGACTTTTTGGGAAAATAATATGAGCCCTGGTTAAATGTTTCATCAATTAAC
>JACXGJ010006358.1:0-34765 GCA_016801105.1 Esox niger | reverse complement strand
CATGATGGTGAACAATCCTTGTTTTCAGTTCATGTGACAGTTCTTTTGAGACTCCCATGTCACTACTCTTCAGAGAAGATTCACAGAGGAGGGAAACTTACAATTGCCCCCCCTTAAATACTCTCTCATAATTGGGTTCACCTGTGTATGTAGGTCAAGGGTCACTGAGCTTCCCAAACCAATTTTGAGTTCCAATGATTGGTTCTAAAGATTTTGAAATCAGTAAAATGACAACAGTGCCCAAATGTATGCACATGCCTAATTTTGTTCGAACAATTATTGCACACTTCCTGTAAATGGTATAAACTTCGTTTCACTTCTCAAATATCACTGTGTTTGTCTCCTATATGATATATTTAACTGATTTTTTTTATCCTAAGAACCAACGATTTATGAAGGAAAATCATGGACATTAACAAGGTTACCCAAACTTTTGCAGACCACTGTAGCATGGCCCAGTTTGACTTTGATACCTGCCTAGTCTATGTACCTCATAGTACAGACAGCCAGATGTAGTCTTTTCACATTCATTTTATTCAATTTTTTTGCACATGCTGTTTTCCAGAGTGACTCGCAGTAGGGAGTGCATCCATTTTCATACTGGCCTCATGTGGGAATCAAAAACACCACCCTGGCATTGCTTTACCCACAGAGATACACAGGGCAATGTGAACAGCACTGGTGTAAACAGATGTAACAGATTTAAACCGCATTGGTTTATGCAAAGATAAAGAATTCCCCTACCTTTGCCTCATGACTTCAGACATACAGTTAACCCACCCTGTCAGTGGCAAGCAAGCTGGGGTGGCCTGTCACTAGGACTCTTTGCCTCATGGGCCCCTGATAGTTCTGGAAACCCATCAGGCAGAGACAAATGATGGCACTGAGAAACTAAAGTCATGGCACTAACCAAGAGCTTCCACATCCACTGCCAGGGTGCCACTCCTGACATCACTGAGCCTCTGGACTTATCCCATTTTCAAGGAAGATTCCAATTGATTTTCTATCACCGTGTACGCAGTGTACACAGTAAATGGGAAGTGGACGGCCCTGTTATTTTTACATTTGATGAGACTAAAGAATATATTTCCACATCTTTATCCCGCCCTTGAAACACTGCCCTTCACAATATAAAGACAATGGACCATAACTACTAATGGGCTAATAATTATGCAACCTGTGGGCATAACATTTCTTTAAATAATTTGTGTGGAAAGTGCTCAGTGCTCCAGTTCATATCAATGAGATTGTATTACGTTTAACGCAAGATTACAATCTGCAGCATCTCTAGTTGCTTGTAGACTACTAAAGGGAAACAAAGTGCATAACAAATCTCTTTAAACAGGGGAATAGCATGGATACATCCTTTCATTCATAAGTGACATTTGTTTGAGAATTACCATCAGTAGTGTGTGACTGCACACATCAGTCAATTTAGGCGTCAAACTTGCAGTGGTTTTGTCACAGTCCCAAATCTGCTTTGGAATTTCATTTTTTGTTCTCTTTCATCTCCTAAAGTTTATAGGTATTACATCTTTGTAATTGCACTGCTGTGCTACAGGCATCAAATCAAACCAGAGACAATATTCCTACAATTGAGTTTCCTCGTCCAAGGGCCCAGAGGTGCGTCCAACTCCTCAGTCATGAGTGTCCCTGAATTCTCTGTACAATATCCAGGAAGGACAAGCTAATCTGTACTGATTTGAAACAGTGCCAAACAGAAGCTCTCTAATCCCTTTTTTTATACAGAGGACGAGTGGAGAATTTTGCACTCTGTGAGGAAAGGGTAGAAGGAGCTATTTCATGGCCCACTGATTCCACTGTTAAAAAATAAATAATCTGCACTTCAATACATATGTATTGTCACATAGTTTGGATTTGCTATTTGCTGCAGACACCTTTCATGCAACCAAATGTATGAAGGTGCCTTCATAATTAAAAGCAAAGACTGGCTCCATTTTCTTACTGTCATTGTAGTATTAGCAATTTAACTTCCAGGCAGATAAGACTTATTATCTCTGAAAAGTTTAACAGTTTCCTGTTCTGTCTTGAATTTGGAAAATGGAAAATACCTATATCAGTGTTGTAGTATTATACTAATTAGTATTTATGAAATACATCAATAGCACTTACTAACAAATGTGCTTTTTATCTTTACATTCTCTGTCAATTTTTTTTTTTACAAAATAAATTTCAGTCCAGGTTTACCACTGTCTCTGTATTTTTACTGTACCTGAAACGGTTCTGTGATCTTCTTACAACATTGGGGAAACGTGTTTAGGTTACTGCATAAAATGTCATGGAAGGATCTGATTAGTACTGTAGCTCATCTCCAGGACAATAGCGTCTGTACAGTATTCACACATGGCAAGCAGACACAACGATGCAAACACAATCGCACACATAAGCAATAATAAGCGTCGTGAATTTAAGGGTAAGCCCTGGCAACTGTAGGGGTCATCACAAGCACATGAATTACTAACAAACACACGTCTCAAAGGGCCACTTGGGGTTCTCTGTTTGAAATAATTGGGTAGCAATAGTAAAGCAGGGTTTTGAATCAGAGTGCAGAGCTGGTCTATATACTTTGTTGTGTCGTTATAAAATGAGGACAAGGTAACTATTAATCATTGTTTGACACATGTTGTGGCTGTATCAACAGAAAGTGCATTCCTCATATGTGCAATATTTAATGACCCTCTACCATGAAACAACAATGGTGAGATTCTGCTGGTGTGGGTCTTTATTGTGTGACATGTCATATGAACAGAGTCATGAGGATGGTAATGTGTGTACGCATAAAACAAGGACTGTGTGCTCCAAGTATTGTGCAGAATGTCTGTATCTACAACACAAAAACCCATCTTATGCTCTCTGCCTCGATTTCACTTGCCAAGCCCAAGACCAAGAGATACAACAGAGGAATTCAGGCCAACACATTCTGTGTTGTTTGCCAGCAGCAGCACGCGTCAAAAATCTCAACCCAGAATCCCCTCATTTTCTTTCAATCAACAACAATCAACAGAGAAACAAGGTAGAGTAGGAAAAAAACGGTTACCTTCCTCAAACCGGAACTTCCAAGCGTCCTGCTTAACAAGCCTGGGGGTCTTATGTATTTCAGAGAGGCTGCAGATCCAACTTTATCTTAAGGCAGTCAAACTGGAGCTTCTGCACATGTGCGGATGATGTTTTCCATTGGTTTGCCAATCGGCAAAACACACAGATAGGCAGTTTAACAACAGTTTATTAATCCCATCCGGTCTAAAAGTCCTTTGCTGTAGGCTATGATTCCGATCGACATTTAGCCCCGTGAGACTGAAATGCCGCAATCAATGCGATCTTGCAGACATTGATTGAGATTTGATCTAAATGTATAAAAAGGTAGCCTTTTTATGTGTAGAGGCTGCGTGTGGAGAATGAACACCTGGGCTGCTCAGCCACAGCCTAGTTTGTTTGTGCCAGACTAATGGCAGACACAGAGGTGACCCATCCTGTCTCCTGCAGTCAACAGGCCCGGATACCTGTGGCTAAGCCTGATGCCTCCTGTATCCATGTACATTACCCATGTTGTCGGAACACCTCAGAACATATTTTACTAAACAAATTACCATACCATCTGCACTGTCAAGTTGCTGCGTGTGGACAGCTTTACTGCCTTTTGCTCTCTTCCCAACTGAGCCAGAGACTAGGGAAGAGTAGGACCGCAGGGCATCGGCATCAGATCTGCGCTTCACTGAAACGTTGTTCTCTTTTTAGTTTCCCCTGTTCTCCTCGGTTTATTATTTTCTGGACATGCATCATTCATGCGCGTGTCAATAAAGAGATATTTTACCTTGCCAGTAAGTGCTGCTTTGCTTATGGATGGAGAAGCTACCTGTACGAAGTCATTATCGAGTCCGCTCATTTTAATAATGTGCCCTGGTCTATCTCATCCAAAGGTACATCAGTCACTAGGGTGACGGCAACAGATGCAGATGACCCAGTCTATGGAAACAGTGCTAAACTGGTGTACAGCATACTGGAAGGACAGCCCTACTTCTCCATAGACCCTAACACCGGTGAGTACATTGCCAGAATACTGTGACACTTTCTGCAGGGTTAAAGGTTAATAACTGACCCGTTATGTGCGTGCAAAACTTTGAAGTAACAAAACTAGTAATAACATTAGCAAATACACAATGAACAGTTTCTTGTTTGACAATGAATGAAAGGGCTGAATATGCCTTCACTATTTTAATTCAGTCTGGATAACAGCGCAAGCCTGATGTTTAACATTCAAATTGTCAATGTAAGCAGATGTTAATACACATCCCTTTTTCCAATTGTAAAACATTTGAAAGAGCTATAATCTTACTGCTACGTAATAACTATTAAGTAGATACTGTACAGGAAGAGGGACAACTTAATGTAAAAGGCTCCAAAACCATTTGAATCTTTTCTTTTTGTAGTTTTTTTAATACCGATCCAGCTTACATGTGTTCATAAGCCCATCATAAGAAATTGGATGATTCCAGTGACCAGTGATTTGCATTGCAGTAATAGCGTTACTCTTTCTGTTTACAAGTACTGCACCAATTTGATTAGCAATGTAGCACCTCAAATATAGGTTGTACAAATATAGTTTTGTCGCCATCCTATTAATGATTCAGAAACATTTGTGATGATTACTATTCCTTCTATTGGGAAACTATAAAACCTGCATCCAACCTGAAAATCTTTC
The DNA here is from genome assembly GCA_016801105.1 of Esox niger. Taxonomy (NCBI): domain Eukaryota; kingdom Metazoa; phylum Chordata; class Actinopteri; order Esociformes; family Esocidae; genus Esox; species Esox niger. Next base: position 30,045 of record JACXGJ010006358.1, on the reverse strand, counting down.
TGTCCTGAGTCTGACATCTTATCACCAAATTCCTGTTTATGCATGCATGCACAATAACTGCTTTAAAGTGAGTTAGATGAAAAGTGTCAGAAGCATCTCATCCAAACAACCATGAAGGCTTGATTCATTCAGGAGGACAGGATGTAACACCGGGAGAGATGAACAAGCTTTTAGTTGGGTATGTAGTACAGGAAATGCTTCAAGCTTATCAACAGTAGAGACCCCTTTCCCAGAAACACCTATGGTAGCTATCAGAAGTCCACTAACATCAAGTAGGAAAACATTCGCAGGAACATTTGAGGACTTTGCATTGGTCACGTTGACATTTTTTTGTCCAAAGTTTTTGGGTGTTAACGTAAAAAACATATAATTAATAACTTGTTGATTGCATTAGTTTTGTTAAAGCTTTAACCATATGTCTGTCTTTAAGACATTATCCTACGTAATGGACATAAATACCTTAATGGAAGTTAATGATGCATTGGATTACAACACTAAGTGTTGCTCCTAACACTTTTAACTTCTAGCATTTTCACAAAATCAACACATTTAATGCACATTATCTAGAGATATAAAACATATGCAGCATACAGATTCAGTTTTAAGGATTTTAAACCCAACAAGGTATTTAAGGCATGTTTGTTTAAATGACACAACTACTGTATCTATAAATTCCATCTGCCGTCTGCTTCTTGTTCAACCTTGACTCAGTGTTTTCCTAATTGCATTTTCAGCCGGCTTGTTAACAGTGTATCAGTATGCACCATGATTAAATAATGGTGAAATTACATTAATAAGCAATGAGATGGAAATCAACTGTTGAAATTTTTGAAAAAACAACATCCAAAAACAAACTTCAAGTGAGTCAAAACTGTATGTACATATTAAATATGAACATCTTTAAGCATAGAAATATTGTTTATCTGCAACAATATGCATTTTAATCTCAACTTCAACCATAATAAAAAGGAAGAGAAATTGGGAATGTATGATGGGACATTCTGAGCATCAGCGTGTGAACTTTTCATGATTACTGAGCACATGCAGATGGCTCATTGGAGCCAGATGTTTTAATGAATGCTAATGAAAAACAAAAGGTATGGCAAAAACAAATGTTAGAATCCATTTGACACTTCCTACACAATGAAGGAAAGGACACGCATTTGCTAAATAAACATCATGCCTCATTTCATCAGTTAGTTAATGGACGTCCCCAAAAAAACCTAGCAAATATCTATGGAAATTAATGTTTGTCTTTCTTCTCTTTTCAATGATTACAAATGATTTGAACAGCTAATGATGATCAACAGAGATGATGGTAGAGTCAGAAACAGGGGAGAACTTAAGTGTGTATCTTATAGTTGCATGTGTTGTGCACGAGCACCTGTGCACACTCATTTTACAGAGAGATTCTTTAACCCACTTCATCATAAACATGTTGAAATTCCTTCTCTAGACAGCGTAACATAAAGTTATTCTTCTAATCGCACTGTAATTGTCACCTTGCACACCCCGCTGCTGTCTGTGAGGGGTAGCCAGGCTTTTCTGTTTCTTGACCCCAACAACATGCTCCCCTGCTCCGTAACCAATAGTAAATTATTTCAAGAAAGCTATACAGTGAGAGTGTCTCTGGCATACCCCAAACTGAGAGTGTCTCTGGCATACTATGACCAAGTGCGTCATGCCAAAGTGGGCCTTTATTGAAGTGTTTTATATTTATTTGATGATCCTGCAGGCCTCTGTTTTCTGAGTGGATTATCCATGGTTTGCCTTGTGCTGAGCTCTTTATATGTTGTACCATGCCACCACAGTCAATAAGGTCCATTCTTTTGCATACAATATTTAAGATTATGCAAGGCACACATTGTAATTCACAGTCAAACAGAATACAAATTACTTGCAAACAGCAGTACAACTCTACGGCAAGCCAACACAATGATTTACAATGCCAGCTCTGAGCAGTGTGTGCCACTCCTGCCATACACAGGAGCAGAGCTTCTCTCCAGGTGCTCTGTCAGATATTCCACTGATCTGTAAGAAAATGTGTGCTTAAAAAGCTGAGATGAAGGATACTGTAGTACTCCTAACTGTGCTACGAATCGATTACGGCCAGCATTTTATTTATGAGTATTGAGTTATAAGTATGGTAATTTAGTTGTATATTGATCTATGTTGTTGTTGTTTTTTTGTTTTTTTTCAGCGATCATTAAAATTGCTTTACATGGGATGGATCGAGAAATGAGAGAGGAGTACCTGGTCGTCATTCAGGCTAAAGATATGGGTGGTCATATGGGGGGGTTGTCAGGGACAACGACAGTTACTGTCACACTGACTGATGTCAACGATAACCCACCAAAGTTCTCCAAAAGTAAGTACAATTATAAATGATCTCTTTAAACTGTACAGTTGATTTAGAACACACTTTTGGCCAATCTGATTATGTATGTTATTGTTTTTCTGGATGGTTTTTAACAATTAGAATTGTACTAATGATATAGAGACATGGATTATAATGATTGATATTAAAATATCACGATGTCCTGTTCCTCAGGCCTGTATGAGTTTGTGATACCAGAGGACCTTGGCATTGGTAAACAGGGGGGCAAGGTGAAAGCAAATGATAGAGACATTGGAGAGAATGCCAAATCAACTTACAACATCATCGATGGTGATGAGAAGGACATTTTTGAGATCACTACAGATGCCCAAACACAAGAGGGGATCCTTCAGCTAAAGAAGGTATGCAAACTGTTCAGTCGCAGGTTTCTAAAGACAGCCATTTCAAATCCTAAACAGCTTCTAGTTTAATAGAGTATGTAGGTCCAAAAGTGTGCTATGGAAGGAGGAAGGTCAATCTAACAAGATATCAGGTGAATCATAGTCTAACGATGCAACAGTCTGGCATTCAATAGTGATATAGCTGCACAGTTAGTCTTCAATTAATTTAAAGGTGTTGACAGCTTGAGCTTTGCTAAGAAAGTATTAAAGCCATCTGTCCAGATTTTTAGAACAGTGTTGCGCATTGCCCTATGAATTTGGGACTATGTTAAGACCTTAACAGTTCAGAACTGACCAAATTGTATTATTCGCCTAGCTTTTGTCAACGTCAGACTGGTTGTCTGAAATATTACTTTCAGTTTACTACTCTCACGTGTGACACACGTATGTCTAATATACTAATGTGAGACCAGAGATGGATCCCTGCTCCCCTCCAGATATCATTGTATAGTACAATTATCACTGTTGATTTGGTTGATGATTAAATGTAGGAAAAGGAAAACAAATTATACGGCATGTTTGCCTCCAGCAAGCTAAATAATTACTCTTACACCTGAATGGTAATTAGGATTTCACCAAACATAGAGCTCAGGAACTTTTTTTCATAGATTCTCTGATTATAGAAAGAGGAGCTTTCTTAAGGCCTCTCATAGAGACAGTCACATTGTCATTTTATATGAATGAATTCCTACACTCAAAAATGTACACTCAGTTTATTCGAATTTACATTCTTTTAAAATCACTGTGTTGCATATTATTGACTTTCTGACCTAAGCAATTGCTTCCAAGTACAGCGGTATGCTACTACATAAGTGCATTTGAATGCTAAATTTGAGTAAATTGTGTTATCCACTGTAACTATTTATGAAGTAACAATGGAATTAAATGTTTCTTGAGACATTTGAGAAACTTCCCTCTAGTATTGCAGTGACAGCAGTGTGGTGTCCATGCCTCATGACTTTTTTTCTGTCATATTTGGCCTGGAATGTGTTGCCTGCATTGCTAATAGTATGATTGATGAGATTTCATGTGAAAAACAGGAAATCAACTGCCTACTCTCTTCTCACCTCTGCATGTCCAGACGGTGGCAAGTTCGGATGACTTTGGCAGTTGATAAGTTGATATTTCTTCTTCCGTTCTGCACTTTTTACACAGCTTGTAGATTTTTTTGCTTAGATGACGTGGAAGAACAAATAATTAACTCGAGAAATATGACCACAACCCCACACCCAGCAACAGAAATTGCTCTATAAACTGCTGTCAAATACCAAGTGCAAATGATTAAAGATCCTTTGCGGCAAGGTTAAAAAATATTGATCTAAACATGACTGCAGAAGTACAAACTACGAACCGGCTTTGTTGTTTTGGGTGTAAGCTTTTTATCTTCCACCCCTCTGGCATATTGTGGTGGGATGCTCTGCTTCCCCAGCCAGCCAGCAATGAACTTTGATGTTTCTAAATGGCCTGTGTATACCTATACCACTGTTCAAAGGTTTGGGGTCTCTTAGAAAGTTCCTTCTTTTTAATCCATTAAAATAACATCACATTGATCAGAAATTCAGTGTAGACATTATTAATGTTAATGACAATTGTAGCTGGAAACAGTTGATTTTTAATGGAATATCTACATAGATGTATAGTGGCCCATTATCAGCAACCATTACTCCTTCCAAAGGCACACTGTGGTTGCTAATACATGTTCATCATTTCAAAAGGCCAGTTTATTATTACAGAACCCTTGAGCGTTTTTGGGTTCAATTACAGGCTCAAAATGGCCAGAAACAAAGAACTTTCTGCTATAACTGTATTTAGGGAAGAAGCAGTTAGGTGGTACATCACTGGATCTCAAACCCACTGAGCTGCTGTGAGAACAGCTTGACCGTATGGTACGTAAGAAGTGACAATCAAACCAATCCAACTTGTGGGAGGTGCTTCAGGAAGCATGCGGTTATATCTCTTCAGATTACCTCAATAAATTGTCAACTCAATTGCCAATGGCATGCAAGACTGTAATTGCTGCAAATGGAGGATTCTTGTAGAAAGCACAGTTTGAAGGACACACATATTATTTAAATACAAAATCATATCAACGAATATGTTTCAGAATCATTTTGCTATACTTCCAATTCAAACTCATTTAAGGATTTTTTTCACAGAAAAGAAGCACATTTCTAAGTGACCCCAAACTTTTGAAGGCTACTGTACATAACCTATGTGAAGGCGCATGGAAGAAGCATGGCACAGAAAGGCTCTGAGGCCAACACTGTACAAGCATTGAGAGATGAAGTGGAAAAAAGTACCATCTTTATATGCATGAGTACTGTAGCAACACAAGCTGGTCAGACACGTCCACTGTGTTCCGTCAAAGTGAAACGATACTGCTGCTCTCTGGATTATACAGAGTCAAGTGCTGCATGATTTTAACTCCCCCAAAACAATGAGTAATAACAGAGTGGTGTAGAGGGCCAATTCAAATGAGGCTGATTCAGTGGATGATCATTTGAGTGTGTGAAAATATTAATACTCTCTGCACAGGTATATTCAGAGGTAAGTCTGTCTAGGTACTGTCACATGTTGAAACTATAATATAGTGTTTAATGTTAGAATGTGATAGAGGTGAAACTGACTTATCAATTTGTGATACTGGGTGATTCCCAGTATCACCCAGTATCGGGCGCTGAAAATGATATAGCTATCATTGATTTTTCCGACAATTCTAAGAAGGAAACTTAATTGAAAGGACTTGTTTTTGAAAAGGTTTATATATTTGATTACTTTTTGCCAAACCACGTAAGCAGAGCTGGCCAAGAAGAGTGAATGTCTTTTACTGAGTGACTGACTGACTTGAGTACCCCTTGTTAAATAGAGTAGCAGTAAACTATAGGTCCTGCGTTTGGATATCCTCACAGGCAAAGCCAAGTACGCAAAATGTAAAAACTTTCAGTATTTACATAATAATAAGCCTGAAATAAAACAGTTTACGGTTATATTACAATTGTTTCTGGTGGATTTTTGAAGTATGCATCCATGCATGCGTTTTGGGTCAGGATAGACAAACACATTTGCTGGCTACGTTATAGTAAGCCTTAACTAAAATTGTATACGGTTGTATTGCAACTTTCTGGAATGGAAAAGATCATCTTCTGTCTCGCTAGTTAGTTATCATCACCTTTATTGATCGTTATTGTATCAAAGTCATTCACAAATGAATGATAAAATAGGTTGTTCCACCAATAAAGAAAAAATACATTCTTATGCTATAAAATGAAATAGCTTTGGCAGACTTGCTAGCAATTGATCAATTATTGACTATTCCAGTAAGTAAGTAAATACTGGTAATGCCTATTGCTGGCTAGTATGCGAAAATGTCCAGTTGCAAATGCCATACAGTCCATAAACACTATTTGTGGTTAAGATAAACTCAGTAAGAAATGTTAGTTAGTTTAACTGAATCAATATCATTCATGAATGGCCAATTAGCTGTTGAAACGGCCGGTGGCAAAATAGGATTTGTTCAGGGTAGACACAAAAAGCTATTCTGTTCACCCATCAAATGTTCAGCTCTGTGGTGTAATGGTTAATGACACAGTTTTCCATGTGGGCAACCCAGGTTCGAATCTCTAGAGGGCATTATGCCCTATTGCAGTCCGGCTGAACTAGGCTTGTCTGATTTCTTGTTCATCATAAGAAAACGTTATAATTTAGAACCATGCCGGTTAACCAGACTCCTTGATCGTGGTAACTCTCAATGCTATCATGTAGTTCAAAATAAACACTGATACCATCTAAATGGCTTTTAAATATATTTGAAACAAATTTGTAGTGTTTACAACTGCTTATAACTGGACAAAACTTAAAGAAACATTTTAAGCATTTGTCTTCGTGGAGTAGGGAAGGGAAACAATTTCTTCAGTGGAGTTTATTGTTCTTCATCGACATTCCACATCCAGGACAATTCCCTCTTGTATCACCTTTAGAAATTACAGAATTTCCCAGTTAGCAATGAAAAGCCGTGTTTGATTAAACAGAAACACCAATGATTTCACATTTAATACATTTGGAAATGACATTTTATCTGATTATATAGTATTCACAGAATTGTTTATTTTTGCACAAGTTGAATAACTGAACTTGTATTGAAGGTCTAAAAATATACAGTATATCCGTGTGCATTTGTGTGTCTATGTTTCTTAGCTATCCAGATTGACAGAACTTAATATATACATTTCTTGTTTGAACAAATTATATGTAGACACTAACATAATGCAACATGTCATACTATATGCTGTACTTTGTTATGTAAACATTGTAATAGCATTTTGTTTTACATTTGAAAGAACATAGAGCAACAGGATGAACAATAATCTACAATACATAATCAATTATAACACATTGTGACATCTTTGGCCATCACTCCTGATGTGTTTCATAGCTTTTATGAAACTTTGTAATTTCTAGTAGTACCCTTTTTCTAAATAGACACTTCATAAAATGCTAATAAAACCAAATGCAATGATGTGCAAATACTTTAATCCCCATATTTAATAAAAAAATATTTACAAAGAAAATAAATCAAATGTTGAACCAGAGACATTTTCTGCGGTGAATCTTGACTATTGGAACTAAGCCCTCAGTTGAGGAAAAACATCTGATGTCCTACATACAGTATAGAGAACTTTGATGCCTGTGTATACAGAGCATGACTATGGATCACAAAAGCAGCACACTTGTGCAACTGAACCACGTTAAAAGAAAATACTGTTGTTAAAACTATTTGCCAAAACAATGACGCAAATAGTGGTGGAATAAATTCAACCACACAACTACGCAAATTGTTTTAAGACCACGGACAGTAAATGCTGTCAAGTTGTGCTGTATTCAATGTTCTATCTCTAGCATGCAACAATAAAAAAAATGTGTCATAATTTTTCATTAAATATCATGGACCCAGGACTTCCAATTGCAACATAATTACTTTTGTTTTTACCACATGACCAGTGATCTTATGTTGAAATTATGTTTTTCCCATTACAATCAAAATGTTATGAACATTTAGATATGAGATAACAACAAAAAGCATGCTGTAGATGAAACAAAAAGTCCACTGACCTTGTCCTTTATAAAATGGGCATAGAGCTTTACTTTTGAGTTTTAATCCGAAAAAGTTCACTCACTGCAAAAAGCTAGCCAGCTGGCCAGGCTCAAGCATGGGAATACAAGATAAGGCTCGCAATTGGCTCTAAATTAGTGAAATATACTTAGGCACTCTAGAGGGCCTTGAGGCACCATACAATTGTCTCACCTTTTGCAAGACAATTTTCTGATTGGTTGATTCTACTGTCATTCCAAAATGCTGCTCTAATTGAACTCACTTAAAATGATCTCACGCCCAGAGAAGGCAGAGGCGGTTGTGGATCTTGTTCATGCATTTGTGGAAACAGTGACATATATTGTTCACAGACAACGTTTTTCAGAAATGTTCCTCAGCCCATGCAGTGATTTCCACTACAGGATAATTTCGGTTTGTAATGCAGTGCCACAGGAGGGCCCAAAGATCATGGCCACCAAATATTGGTTTTCGGCCTTGTTCCTTGTTATACAGAGACTATTCTGGATTTTCTGAATTGTTTAATTATTTTATATACCGTAGATTACCTTCCCCAAACTCTTTGCAATTTTACGTTGAGAAACATTATTCGTAAAATGTTGCCGGCGCACTCTCAATGCCCATGCAGTCTTTCACAGAGTTGTGACCCCCTCCCCATCTTTACTTCTCAAAGACATATCCTCTCTGGGATGTTCTTTTTGTACCCAGTCATGTTACTGACCTGTTGCCTAATTAGTTGTGAGATGTTCCACCAGGATATTCTTTTGTGTTACACAACATATCCAGTCTTTTGTTGCCCTTGTTTCAGCTTTTTTAAATGTGTTGCGGGCATCAAATTCAAAGTGGGCATACTGTATATATTTCAAGGCACCATAACATTTTTCAGTTTCAACATTTGATTTGTTGTCTTTGTACTATTTTCAATTGAATACAGTGTTTAAATGATTCTTTTTCCATTTTACACACCATCCCATCTTTAATGTAAACTGGTTTATAGAAGGCACACACAACAATGTGTTTAACCAATTTTAAATAGACATAAAAAGACAGTGAAGACCTGCATCCTTATTCACCATAATGCTATGACCCAAACAATGTTGCCTATTGTAAATTATTTAGCTTGTTAAAATGGTACATTATTTAAAATGGGTAAATTATTCGCAAAACAGGGTTAAACTTAAGAGGATGCACAGGCAATAATGCAACACTAGTCCCATATGTTATAAATAATAATCTTCAGTAATGACTACACGTATCTAGAACTTAACAGTGATTGTAAAACTTAGAGACATTTTGTGATTCATCGGGTAAAAATATTCTCAGAGAGTAATGGGGTTGATAAACAGATCATTTATCAAGGCTTTATTCATATTGACATTCTAATGAATATTTTTTGGTGTTTTACAGTAAATTAAAAGGTACCAAGTTTCAAATGACAGGCTTTTAAAATTCTATATTGGTGCATAACGTTTACTCAAAATATCAAAGGGCCACAGAAGGCACCATTTGCATGGAACAATCCAAATGTCAATGTACAACCTGTTTCCATAACAGTTGTGATGCTGCATAAAATACAAATAAAAACAGGATGCAATCATGTGCAAACAATTTTCCCCTGTATATATTTGAAAATAGTACAAAGACAACATATCAAATGTTTAATTGCTATTGGGAAAAAAATGAACATTTTGAATTTGATGCCAGCAGCACATTTCAAATAATATAGGACAGGGGCATGTTTACCAGTGTGTTGCATCACCTCCTTTTAACTCTGTAAGCATGTAGGAGCTGTGGAGAACACGTGCTGTAGTTTTGAAATGTAATTCCATTCTTGCTTGATAAAAGATTTTATCTGCTCAACAAATCGTGTTCTCCTTTGTCGTATTTGCCATTTCATAATGTGCCAAATGTTTTCAATAGGGCACAGATATGGACTGCAGGCAGGCCTGTTAATATTCCAGACTCTTCTACTACAGAGCCATGCTGCTGTAATATGTCCAGAATGTAGTATGGCATTGTTTTGATGAAATAAGCAAGACCTTCCCTGAAAAAGATTGTGTCTGCATGGCAGCACATGTTTCTCCAAAACTTGTAACTGTTGTTCTGCATTAATAGTGCCCTGACAGATGTGGAAGTCACCCATGTCTGTGCCCTAATGCACCCCCATACCATGACAGATGCTCGCTTTTAAACTGTGTGCTGTTAACATGCTGGATGGTCCCTCACATTAGTCCGGAGACTACGGTGTCAGAAAGTATTTACACGTTTTATTTGTCAGACCACGACAGTTTTCCAGTTAATCTCAGTCCATTTTAAATGACCTTGGACCCAGAAAAGCTGGTGGTGGTTCTGGATATTGTTTATACAGCTCCAGAAAAAATATTAACCACTGCACCTTTTTCTTTTCTTTTCAACTTGTTTGGAAAGGGAAGAAAAAGGTGCAGTGGTCAACATTTTTGAGTGAAGAACAGAAGCATTCAATTTGCAGTGGTGTCTTTGGAAACAGGGTTATAGGTAAAATATAAACCTCTATAGAATATTTTAATAAGTATTACTTTTTATTTTCACTGATTTAGTAATACATTCCTAAATGCAGTGTAATCATTCTTAGAATTTATCGATTTCCACTTTTAGCTCTGGGCTCCTTTACACTTGGTATTAAGCTGGAATCCTTTAAAACCAATGTTTTCTCTTGGTCCAGCTGTTCTCTACTTTCAACATAGAAAGGAAGGAGAGTAAGGTGGGAGGAGGAGAGGGGAAGGGAGGTTAATAATGAAAATACTCCAAATAGCTTCTCAGACCGCAGTGGACTGGTGGACTGGGCTGCAGGGCCCTCTCCATACGAGTGCCCTGATGCTAGATGTGTGGACTTCAAAAGCCCCCTGCCGGTCCCCATCCCCAGCTGCTTTCTCTCACAGCTGGACCTGATCCTGACACTGCCCCAGCACTGGCCTGACCCAGCCTAGGGGACCACTGGATTCTTTTTCTTTTTTAGTGAAAAGCTGGAATACATTTTTTTTCAGCCCTGTGCTAGCCCCTCTCATTCCCAAAGCCAACTATCATCCCCTCAAGCGGCAAGGCCCAGTTTTGATTTCCCTATAAATCCTGGTTATGGAGCGTGCAAGTGACTTCATTCCATTATTCTAGTATTATAAGAGCAGCCAGAGGTGATTCAAAATAAAACCGTGACAGTATGGAATGGCTGCAAACACACGAGAGAATAAAATTGTGATGTTTTTACATGCTTCAAATCCAAATGGTGTGTCTTAATTTGATCAATTTGTTTTTGTGGGTAATGCACTTTAGAATTATAAAGTGTGTGAATACGACTTCATGACATCATTTGATTTAACAAAATATGTCCATTCTTAATATTCCAGCAGTATGAGACTGCCTCAAATTTTGAATTGACATTTTTGTTCCATAAAGATGTATATGTGTTTAAAAATGTTGGAAAATGATTATCGAGAAAAAGCGGCAAACAGTTTAATTTGAGGCACTCAACAAAACAAACGAAAACTGTAATGCATTTAGCGCTATTACATTCATTGATTGTGTGTAGGTAACAGTCGTTTTTTACATCAAACAGCAGAGTAACCTGACCTTTGCACATATCTCCGATTTATAACTTAGTGACCTAATAAGGCACAGTAGTTTACACTGAACAAAATTTAAAACGCAACACATACATTTTTGCTCCCGTTCATCATGAGCTGAACTCAAAGAAATAAGACTTTCTCTATGTACACGAAAGGCCTATTTCTCTCAAATATGGTTCACAAATCTGTCTAATTCTCTGTTAGTGAGCACTTCTCCTTTGCCAAGATAATCAATCCACCTCACAGGTGTGGCATATCAAGATTCTGATCTGACAGCAAGAGTATTGCACAGGTGTGCCTTAGGATGGCCACAATAAAAGGCCAATAAAAATGTGCAGTTTCACTGTATTGGGGAGGTCCGAGAGGGTCCAAAAAACAGATAGTATCTGGTGTGACTACCATTTGCCTCACGCAGTGCAACACATCTCCTTTGCTTATAGTTGATCAGGTTGTTGATTGTGGCCTGTGGAATGTTGGTCCACATGCCACAATCAGTGGATAATTTTGTTCAGTGTACTTTTGAAAAATTACTCAAGATATCTTTCAATCAACATTTACAGTTAGCATTTTGATAATGGTATATGGAGAAAAAAATCTCCATTTAATATTTGACAGTTAATAATTAATTAAAGCTCAAAGATTCAATAAAGATTTAAGATTCATTTTTAGCTATACGATTTGGATCATGATGTTTTGACTCCATGGGCCAGTTTCGCAGACACAGATTATGCCTTGTCTATGACAAATAAAACAAGCTCAATGTAGTTTTGTATTGAACTAGATTGTTTTTGTCCTAGACTAGGCTTAATCCCTGGATTTGTATATGATTATCACAATTTATTGATGTCTAACTTGGCTGCATTGATATTATATGGAGAAGATGTAGTCGCCATGTTGTTTGAGGAAACATCCACTTTTTTCATTTGGAACGATTGCTGTTTTAAAAAATTTCACATAAAGACTGGGAAGAATCTTCATCTATTTCTCTCTTATAAATGTACAGTATGAACACTTCTTCCATTGCAATAACAACACTTTTGTTTAGTTAAACTGCCATATCTGTACTTGAACCCATAGTTTTCCAGTTACAGTTTAACCTTAGACATGGAATAACATTCAAACGCAATGGTGAATCTACATAGGAATGTTTTTAACTCCTGGACTTTCCTTAATCAGTGTCCAGGAAACTACTCTAAAAAATTCCAACAAGATTTCATTATTGCTTAGCAAAGTTGATCCAGAACTTGGTGATTAATGATTAGATTAAACTTATTTTCATCTTCACACCTAGAGTAGATGCCATTTCATTTTACCAACTGCTAACACAGATTGTTTGATATTGAGATTGGGATTATGCTAATTATAAAAATGTTTGTTCCTCGCTTTCCTTGGAAATTTCATTTTACTAGAAGTTTTGAGAGGATCAAAGATCAAACTCAGAAATATACCAAACACGTCTATCCACATGAGGTGCATTTCTACCAGGTTTCTTTCAATGAAAAGCATTTGTCTCTGTCATTTTCCACAGCCTCTGGACTTTGAGACTAAAAAGTCATATACACTGAAAGTAGAGGCGGCCAACATTCGATTTGATCCTAACAACGGTGGCCCCTTCAAGGATACAGCCACGGTGAAGATCGCAGTGGAAGATTCCGATGAACCACCTGTTTTCTCCAAGCCCACATTTGTCCTGCAGGTAGATGAGAATGCCCCCATCAACAAGGTTATAGGAACAGTAACAGCCCGTGATCCTGATATCACTGGCAGTCTGGTCAGGTAAGATACAGCATGTTATTTGCAATGTCATTTCAACATATTCTTGTTTATCATACTACTCTTCACCCATATAAGATGTGCAGAGGGCCATTAGATCATTATTTTTTTTTAAACATAGCCTATCCACTTGTTCTATGCATTTTTATTTGGACGTAAGATGTGAGCAGAGGCTGGTCTTCTTTATGTAGGATGCGAATGCAGTGAACTTGAACGCATGGCCAGATAGACTTTTCTTTCTGATGACTTTGCCTGCAGTATTTCAGCAGTGTGACTTATTCCTGGAAATATCACAAGGACACCTTGAGAATTGGTTATACAGGCAATTTTGGACAACACTCAACTGGTTGTGTAATTGCATGTTGAACAGAATGTGAGCAGGGAATCATAGTTTGGCTGTTTAACCTGGTTGCAGCTTCATAACAAAATGTGGCATACCAATCTAATTTGACTGGTTTTAATATTTGGGTCGCCTGTTTTTTTCCATGTCTTTATTTTTTCTTCTGTGACCCAAATACTTTTAGATAGTTACAATACTGTATGTGGTGTAAAAGGCACTACACTAGTTTATTCCATGTAAAATATCTGTTACAATTAAGGAAACATGGTCAACAACTTCAAGAAATTAGAATGTTTCTTTTTGTCAAAAAACTGTTGTTTAATCAGAGCCCATAATATTGCTTCACAAGAGAATATTGGTTTGAAGGTAAATGTAAAAATAACATTTCTATTTTTATATTGTTTTCTGGTATTTGATACTAATATCAGACAACAGGCAAGGGGTTTCATGCATACAGTTCCACATGGATATACATTTGGGATCTGATGATGATCTCTACTTCATATTTTAAGCTAAGTCAACAGCTGATTCGGAAATGTCAGCAAAGGCCAAGTCATATGATTTCTCATTGTAGGCTGGCATTAGGACAGCTTGTATTTTTTATTAATTTCGGTCACATTTTAGCTTTGTTTTGATAGTTCATTTGTAGATGCTCTGAAGATCGGTTCAGGCTTGAGTAAGGATTAGTAGATGTTGACATGGTACTGACATGGTACTGATTTTAAGGTCAGTATTAATAAAAAATATTTTACAGGGGGGAAAAAAAATCTCCAGAATTTCTGATGACCCATGAGAGGGTGTTTATCCAAGCTGGGCTATTGTCAGCCTACAATAAGAATTCATATTATATGGCATTTGTTGATCTTTCTAAATCAGCTGTTGACTGTATTACTTTCTTAAATCATGTAGTAGACACAATTTATATAAAGATCTGGTATCTGAAATTAGTATGAAATAGCAACAAATTGCCACAAAAATAAAATTATCTTTTGATGTGATATTGTGGAAATGGACTCATATCATCCAATGTAGTTTTTTTTGTGTGTGAATACATGTAAACCGTAAACAAGAAAAACATTAAAGAAGCATTCCAATGACATGATTTTCTAATTGAAATTGACCAGCGCCTCCAAAAATATTTTTTTAAAATACGTTGTTTCAATTAAGTGATACAACATTTGAAAAACCTAAAGCGTGACCACATTCAAATGTGTCACCACCAATCACAATCCCAAAATGATTTTTAAAGATAACATAGTGTAGTACTCTTCCTTGTATAATCAAGACCTGCTAAAAAGTTGCAAGCAGTGGAAAGGAAAATGAAAAAATAACCAAAAAAGACAAAGTAGTAATGTTGGAGACCTGCCGATGCTATAAAGCATGTGTGTTTTTACAATCTAAACAAAGTGTTACCATGTTTTGTGTGTTATTTTCAGTGGATAAGATAACAGAAGTGAATTGAGGCTGAAGGACATTATGTCAGTGTTGGTCAGGCTGTCTGAAAGCTTTCAAGCAATCAGAGTTAGAGAAAGCTTAACAAACCTACATAAAGCCACTAAGAGTTTTAAGCCGCTTCTTTCCAGACTGACATTTTTGCAGCAGGATAAAGTAGAGATTTTCTGCACGGAAGTGGTTAATGTCACATTCCGGTCCATTTTTGCCAGTGTCAATGGAGGCATTCCACAGTAAACCATACTCTGTATGAGACAGGAATAGAATGGCTCTTACACAGCTTCATATGTTCCATGTTGAGTTGTTTCCCAATACTGATAAATTGCTTCACAACAAAATGGAATTTACTTTTAATTCAATTCATATTTTCCATATCAGGTTTCATAATTGGTGAGATCTGTAATGTATATCAAGTGCATATTACAACAGGTGACTGGCCATTGGCAGTTTGATGTTACATAGGCTTTTATAAAACACGGGCCACTTCTTACATGTAATGTCTTTGAAAAAGGGTATTGCAAAGGTACAGTATTCAGACATTAAACTATCTCATTTTACTTCATTTGAAATGGTCCATTAACAGTTTTTCTGATTTATATTTTATAACACTGACACCAACGTTTTATGTTGAGAAATAAAAATAAAGTGGTTGCAAATTTTTTGGGGACAGCATCATTTAATCAGCGACAGAGATTCTCAATGAGATTGATATCTGGACCACTGTAAGAATGTGAACTTTTTGTTATTCAGTGTTACTCCAATGTCATTTTCATGCTGAAAGGTGCATTTCCTACCCTGCTTCAGTTTCAGCACAGTGGTTCAATACTTCCACAAGTAAAACATTTTTTTTTCTATTTCTTACAAATATTTCCCAACATGGAAACAATATCAACTAACAATAATTTATTTTGAGGTCAATGTATTACTTTTGCAATGCACAATATCTAATTTTTTCATCAAACAATTTCTAATTAGGAGTTGTTTGTAATATGTTGTAATTAGCATAATGTAAACAAATTTGTTCAAATCTCTGCAAGTTGCCACAAGTTGGAGTATGCTCAGACAAAGAAAATGTTTTACATTTTAAATAGTGCTTCTCCATTGAGTGATAGAAAGCAGTTTTTCTGCCAGTAATAAGCTGAACATGGCTGTAGCCAACTCAGTTTCATCAGTCTTAGTAAACACCTTCACACCAAAATGAGTCACAGTCCCTCGATCTTACTGGGATGACTCAAGGGCTTATGGCTGGCGTCTCACTTAGACCTCACCCCACTGGCTATAACATGTAAGGAGAACTTCATATAATGACACAATTTAACCATTGACTTCCTATACTCTGTGATACCTGTTTTCTTGATGAAGATATGCACAAGATATCTATGTAACATTTACATTGTTGCTTTATAAACAACCGTTAATTGATTCAAGCTAGTGAATCCTAACTATAATTAGGCTAAATAATATGGTATGGCTAGTGAGTTGCCCTAAACAATAATGAAAAAAATGTTTGCACTCTGATGGAGAAGAGTGGACCTTGCACACAGCACCTTGTGACAGTGTAGAGGGGCATGTAAGGATTACAAATATTACTTGTAATGAGAACCAGGTCTGTATAGTGACTCTGAGCTTGTCTGCCATTATTCACACTTGGCCTCTGCATATTTACTTACCAGCAAACCTGCTGCACATGGTGATACCATGAATCATGTATAAAAAAATGAATGATAGGAAACAAACAATATAGATATAGATAGATAGATTGATATAGATAGATTCTGTTGCTTGTAACATAAGTTCAGAGAATGAAATGACCAAATGTGGCCATATGAAGAGCTGGCTAGCATGCAGAGGACTGCAACATTTGTTCTACAACATTGATCTAAAGGGTAAAGAGTAACTGACCTAAAACAAGACAGAAATATCAGGAATGCGTTTGTTCTCCTTTCTATCTATCTCTTATACTCCTAATACTAGCATTATGGCTCATAGCCATCACATTAACTACCGTCCCTGTGTGACCCAGTGGAGGTCTGCCCAATGAACATTTACATTTTAAATATTTAACAGACACACTTACTGAGACTGACTTACAGCAGTGAGTGCATACTTTCTTGTACTTTTTAAACTGGTCCCATGTGGGAATTGAACCCACAACCAAGGTGTTACAAGCACAGTGCTCTGCCAACTTAGCCACAGGAGATGCAAAACGGTGTAAAGTGTCAGGTACCAGTGTGTATCTTCCTTTCCCTGCATTTAATTAACACAGGTCCCTGTGGTCTGCTTCCAAAAAACATCCTCACACACCTTTGACAGTCAACACCCATCTCTTGCATGGAACATCTGATCATTTTATTTGCTTGAATTTTTTTCACATCACATTGTCAGTTTGATTGACACGTGGCAGAACATTTCAGGGTCTGTCTCCCTCCTCCACGTGAAGCTGTCAAAGCCTGACTAGAATCCACTCCATCTCCCAGGTGGTTTGGGCTGTCTGCCTGTCTTGAAAGGGCTCTGTGTCTGTAGAGGAGTCCTCCTGGACCTCCTGCCCGTCGTCTGAGGATTTACACCATTTCCTCTCAAAAATGGAAATGTCATGGCTCAAAACATCTTCCGCAATTGGAATCTGGGGCAATGGTTTAATTATTTAATTTCCTGTAAGCGCTTTGCTTTTATTATTTATATTATTGTTTTCTTGCAAGCACTTTGGTCTGTCAACAGGTCTGTGTTGATGGGGATGAACATTTCTGCAATGAACCCAAGGTCATGTGTGGAGGGAGATGGGGTTGGAAGGGTGGGTGGTTGGGAAAGGGTTGCAAGAGAACATGGGGGAATTGGATTAGTGGAGCAAAGCAACAAAAAAAGTCTGGATTTTTCTTTGAGAGAGGCTATGTTTAAATGCCCTGTGCAGTCGACAATGTGATTTTCCCCTTTTTTGTGATATTGCCAAGCCCTCAAAATAAAAAGTCATGACAATGTCTGTTGACTTTAGGAGCTCTTCTGGTGTGATTGGAACTGTTGGCCTAATTTGTGATGTCAACATTTTGATCTGATTATAGGCCAACTACTGTTTATCTGGGTAAGCAGGTGGGCTCGAGACCATCCTATCAGCCAATCAAGGGATGTGTATGTCAATATCTTAACATTTGTTTCCTCATGCTGACATGATTAGACTGAGCAAATTAAGGGTAATAGTCTGCTCATTATTAAGCATTTTATTTTTATTTGCAGCAATAAAATAAATAGTCAGTGCAGTGCAATTTGCATATTATAATAATGTAATATGAATACATTGTTATAATAATATATTATACATAATCTTATATCAATAAATAAGCGTATGGGTTTATTAAATAGACACAACAATGTAAAACCAAATAAGAGCTTTTAAAACAGGGCATTTAGTTTGACTCTTCACACTTGTGGACATATTGGATGGGCCTCCAATGAAATTTTTCTTTAAATACGAAATAAATACAAAAGGCAAATGCAACATGTAAGGAGTTTTAGGGAACATTTAAGGAACTGGGGGACATTACTAGACCAAAGGTTAGGACACAACAGTTTACCTGACATGACTGAACCCAAACATTACATGGTTTATTTTATGAAAACACCTAGCTAAAATGCAATATTTTCCCCTACAGTCCCCTACAAAAGTATTGGAACGGCAAGGAAAATATATATTTTTTTTTGTTCACTGAAAACATGTGGGTTTAAGATCAAAAGATGAGTATGAGACAAGTGTTCAGAACTTCAGCTTTCAATTGCTGGTATTCACATGTAGATGTGTTAAACATCTCAGGACATACCACCCTTTGTTTGAACCCACCCATTTTCCAACTGAGCAAAACTATTGGAACATGTGACTGACAGATGTTTCTTGTTGCCCAGGTGTAGCCTTTTAGGTTGATTGTTAAAACATTATATAGCTCTGCATGACTATTCAAACCAACATGAAGACCAGAGAGCTGTCTATGGGAGAAAAGCAAGCCATTGTCAAGATGAGAAAAGAAGGAAAATCGACATGAGCCATTGGACAAGCATTGGGCATAGCAAGCACAACAATTTGTAATCTCCTAAAAAAGAAAGAAACTACTGGTGTACCAAGCAACAGACGTCGAACAGGTCAGCCAAGGAAAACAACAGTTGTTGGTGACAAAAATATTGTGAGAGCAGTGAAGAAAACCCCAAAAACCTCAGTAAGAGACAGCACCAACGCCGTGCACAGTGCAGGGGTGAAGGTATCACAATCCACTGTTCGAAGAAGACTCAGAGAGCAGAAACATAGAGGCCAAACCCCAAGAGGCAAATCACTCATCAGCAATAAGAATTGGTAGGCCTGACTGATGTTTGCAAAGAAGTACAGAGATGAGCCACAAAAGTTATGGACTGATGAGACCAAGATTAATTTCTACCAAAGTGATGGAAAGGCCAAAGTGTGGGGAAAGAAAGGAGCTGCTTATGATCTGAAGCATCCAACTCATCTGTGAAGCATGGTGGAGGTAATGTCATGGCTTGGGCGTGCATGGCTGCTTCTGGAACAGGCTCATTAATATTTATTGATGTAACTAATGATGGTAGCAGCAGAATGAATTCAGGATTGTACAGAAACATTTTGTCTGCCAATTTACAGACAAATGCATTGAAACTAATCAGGAGGAAGTTTATCATGCAGCAGGACAATGACCCAAAGCACACTGCCAATAAAACAAAGGACTTCATCAGGGGAAAAAAGAAGAAGATTTTCAACTGGCCAAGTCAATCACCTGACCTTAACCCAATAGAGCATGCATTTCACCTCCTTAAGAGGAGACTGAAGGAAGAAACACCCGGAAACAAACAAGAACTTAAAGAAGCTGCGGTAAAAGCCTGGTATAGCATCGCAAATGAAGAATGCAACAGTTTGGTTATGTCGATGGGTTGCAGGCTTGAGGCAGTTATTGCAAGCAAGGGTTATGCCACCAAATATTAAGTGTTATTTACTTTAAGATTATTTGTTCCATTAATTTTGCTCACCTAAAAATGCTGTGATCTAATACAAACGGTAATATTTCCAAAGTTGTTTAAAACATGTAGATGTGAATACCAGTAAATTAAAGCTGAAATTCTGATCTCTTGTCTCATACTTATCTTTTAATGTTAAACCCAAATGTCTTCAGTGACCATCAAAAACTAAGGAATTTGCCTTGCTGTTCCAATACTTTTGGAGGGGAATGTAAATGTTAATAGGAAATTTAAGTTATGTGTGTTTGACTCGCTTATATGGCGTCAACACATTTTTTATGCCAATACTAATGTATAATGTTTCAAAATAGCCTACAGTACATACAGTCCTATTAATTTACAGCATTTTGCGTACTCATACAGCAAAGCATTTACAAAAGTTGCACAATTAGCTGTTGTGCATCATAAGCAAGTCCATAACGACTGCCTGTCAAAACCCATAAAGCAATGCGAATATTAAAGCATGAACATAATATATATTCTGTTATGGATTTCCAAAGAGCTACAGCAATATACATGTTTAGTATTGTGTTGTTATTCTTGTATAGTACTGAATGTGTGTTGACATACAGTACCAGACAAAAACTTGTACACACCTACTCATTCAAGGGTATATACTGTTACTATTTTCCACACTGTAGAATAATAGTGAAGACATCAAAAGCTATGAAGTAACACATATGGAATTGTGTGGTAACAAAAAAGTGTTAAAAAAATCAAAATACATTTTTATCGTTTAGATATTTCTAAGTAGCCACCATTTTACTTGCTTACAGCTTTGCACATTGGAATTATCACAACGGCTTCATGACGCAGTTTTGTAGATTCCTGGAATGCATTTCAATTAGCTGGGGTGCCTTTTAATAAGTACATTTGTGGAATTTATTTTCTTCCGAATGCATTTCAGTTGTGATAAAGTCAGATTGTTGTAAATATGTCAAGGTTTTTATAGCTAGAACTGCTGAAATAGGCAAAGAGAAACGACGATGCTTCGTTACTTTAAGACATGAAGGTCAATCAATCCGGAAAATGTCAGTAACTCTGAAAGTTTCTTCAAGTTCACTCGCTAAAATTATCAAGCGTTGTGATGAAGCAGGATAGGAAGACCCAGAGTTACCTCTGCTGCAAAGCATGTTATTTAGAGTTACCAGCCTCAGATATCGGCAATCAAGTGCACCTCAGAGTGCAGCACAAATGCATATTTTACAGAGATCAATAAATAACACATCTCAACATTAACTGTTCAGAGGAGACTGAGTCAGGCCATCGAGGTTGATTTGCCGCAAAGAAACCACTACTGAAGGAAACCAATGATAAGAAGAGACTTTAAATAATAAGAAGAGACAAGAAACATGAGATATTTACAAAAGAACTGCGGGAGTCCAATTTGAGATTTTTGGTTCTAACTGCTGTGCCTTTGTGAGGCACAGAGTTGGTGAACGGAAGATTTCGGCAGGTGTATTTTTCACCAGGAAGAACGGAGTAGGAGTGATGATGCAGTTGGTGTGATGGTGTTGGGTGATTTGCTGGTGAAACTGTCTGTGATTTATTTAGAATTCAGGGTGCACTCAACCAGCACTCTGCAAGGATATGCCATTCCATCATTTTTTAACAGGACAATGACCCAAAACACATCTCCAGCCTGTGTAAGGGCCATTTGACCAAGAAGAAGAGTGATGGTGCTGCAGGAGATGACCTGGCTTCCATAATCACCTGACCTCAACCCAACTGAGATGGTTTGATGTAAGTTGGGCCACAGAGTAATGGAAAAGCAGCTCAAAGTCATCAGCATATATGGGAACTCCTTCAAGACTGTTGGTAACTACCAGGTCACCACCTCTGTTTGAGAGAATTGCAAGAATGTGCATAGCTGTTAGCAAGGCAACGGTTGGCTACAATGAAAAATGTAAACAGTAAATATATTTTGATTTGTTTAACCATTTTGAGTTACTATATGATTCCACAAGTGTTAATTCATAGTTTTGTTGTCTTCACAATTATTTTACAATGTGGACAATATTGTAACTTTTTACTAGTACTGTATACTGTAGCTAAAAATACCATTACGGCTTTGTTGCACTTGGCTACTTTGAGGTGTTAAGTTGAATGCATTCAAATGAGCATTCAATATACAATTTTCATGAAATCTACATAATTGTTTACATATATGTATATGTATATGATTATGCTTGATTGGACAGGAAAGCACACATTTTAGAGTTTTTCATGAAATGGGATGGGTTGAATTTGAACTCACGCTGCAACAGTACATTTACACTGGTGGACCACCCAAGGCCACACACACACACACACACACACACACACACACACACACACACACACACACACACACACACACACACACACACACACACACACACAAAGAGGCTTTTACAGTCAATGTCATCAATTGTTTTCAGTTGGTGAGTTTATTTAATTAAACATGGGTTTGTTGTATTATCCACATTCAGTCCAGGTCATTTGAATCCTGACTGGATAATACCTGTGGTAGACCATAGACCATATACCAATAATATCACAGCTCTTGGATTCTGTCCATTTTTGATCCATGAACAAAATTAATGCAACCAGAAGTCAGCCGAGAGCCATCTTTATTCAGCATACCCTTCTATAGTTCTATCCTTTTTCTCTCCACAATTTCACAGAAAACACAGTCTTATGCCAGGACACATAAGAGGCGGTCAATGGTCCTAACCAGCCATTACACAGTCAAACACTCTCCAATAAGTAAGGTTTATTCTACAAAAGACATTTTTATGGTATGTTCCAATGGGCCTATCCATTGAGCCTATACAGTCCCTACGTATCTGTAGGGAGGGAGACATTAAGGAGGCACTGTTTGGAGAATGCTGTGAGACCCAAGCATAGATCCAAATGAGAAGAAAAAATACTATTTCCCTTCGGAAATATTTGTAGTATGCATGTCAGTATGAAAATAATCCATGTTGTTGTTAATGCTTTATAAAAAACAATTATTGAAATCTTGCCAAAATTGACAGTCGCTACAACTACCAAATGAATACAATGAAATAAAAACAATAGAATATAATGGAATGAAATTGAATACGATGAATACAATGCATTTAACAGTGATGTAAAATATTGTCTAATGCTGTAAAAACCTGAAAGAAATAATATTTTATAGGAGATGTTACTATGTATTTGTATTATTTGTTTAAAAAAAGATGATATTGAAAGGATGTTAAGGTGCTTTACGCATTGAAATCAACGTACTTACTTTTCCTAATGTGTCGTTTTTCCTGGTTTATGTAATGGTATTCCTTTATCTTATTTCCTTAATACTGAAGGCATGGACGTCATTGGCAGAATGTGCATACCTCTTACATTTTTTTTTTTTACAAATACAGATTTCTGTGTTATTTTGCTTTGTAGAGGGAACATCATAGTTTCTGTGGAAGTATGTTATACAACACAATGTATATTCTTGACATGGTTTAATTTGGAAAGCTGGGACTCAGATTGCTTGCTACCTAATCACTGTATCTCAGAGAAGACATGAAAACACGTTATGGCAAGTTGTGTATTGTATAGATTGCCTACAACATATGCTGGTATCAGGGAAATGTGTGATGTCAAATGAATGGACGTGTTTATACCTATATGGCAAGGGACAGCACAATAATCATACTGACACCAAGCAAATGGTGCTAAGCAACACATATGCGTTTAAAGAGGTGCATCATGTAGTGTTTGACATTATTATCTAGTTAATCTCTACAGAATGCAGTTTATTCAACTATATAATAATACATTTTAAACTGTACATTTAAATATTCTTTCCTGCTAATATGAGTAAAACCTTATATTATTGTTGACTTCCAAACCGGTTTTATCGTTGCGTCTTTATGATTGTCTAGAATAGATAGTTTTGTGACGAATGTAGAGTTCCTGATTATTGTCTCGATATCCATAGGTACTTCATTGATCGTCACACCGATCTGGAGAGGCAGTTCAATATTAATGTAGATGACGGGGAGATAACACTGGCCAAACCGCTGGACCGGGAGACTGATCTATGGCACAACATAACAGTAACAGCCACTGAAGTCCGTAAGTAACATCTCCAGAAATCATTTAGCTGTTTGTGGTGTAGTACATAATTAACTGAATGCAATTTCCTTTTCTAATCAATCCAATAATGAAGGACGGGTGGAGGCTCACGGGGAAAGACATCTGCTTGTGAACATTCAGATGTGTTTACAAACAGTTTGAACAACTTCATTGCCATCATCAACAAAGTGACTGGCCTCCATAATCCTTTATATAGTCTTGCACTTGTAACCCCTCTCATTCTAATAATGGCTGTAGATGTTAATGCAATTAATTAATATTTGAATTCACAGAGGAGGAAAGTATGTTAATCTTGAAAATGTTGATTGAATTAAACAGCTCAGTAGTCAGTTTGTGGTAGTGCAAGTACATTAAGATGCATCAAGTAAACTGTTGTAAACACCAACACCATAGTGTTTGCACCAATGACAGCTTCTTTTACAGATAAAGGAACATCTGTGATCCAGGAAACTCACTATACAAGGTCTTTTAGGTAGAACTACAAATTATTTAAATCATTTGTAAACCATTAATTGCATACAGATTGTTTCAAAAGGACTGTATGTTAAGATGAATTGTAATGTAGGCATTTTTAGCTAATTAAGAAATGTACAATTATTTGCTTTCTTAAAGGTGAAGTTTACCATAAATCTGATAGTTTTCACTCTTTCTGAAATTTCAGGTGATATCCAAGAATGTTTATAGCCTACAGATACAGACATACATACATAAATGGTAGACTTATTTTACAGATTGTGTTAATGTGCGCATTTCACAACTGTATTTTTTATTCCCTAGTTTAGTGTCTTGAAGTGTTTGTAGGAATTCTACAAAAGATGCTCATGATGGGATACGTGAGCACATTGTTAGTGAGCTAGCTTGTTTCACATGACTCACTCTGGTGTCACAATACCTGGTCAGATAGTCGTCTCAGTTTCAAACATGCTTTATAGCAAGAATGAAAGTACTAAATGAAACATTCCTATTATAAAGGGATATGTGAAAGAGCCCTAAAGCATGTTAGCAATCATTTTTAGTACTGCAATTTTATTTTATTGAACCGTCCTGCAAAGCTCTCTCTGTAAATGTTTTGTTTCTTATTGCATTCATGACAAATGGAAAACATTAATTATCATGACAATGAATTTTAAAAAATCAACAATTTGAATTTGATATTTGGGTGTTAAAGGGCAGACATTCCATGGCATGTTATTTGAAACCCAATGTGTCTCTGTTGATATTCGTTTTATTCTTTTTAAGTCTGGTGCTATACATTTCACTGTGCCATCCATGCCTTTTGCTAAAGTGACTGTGACTCAAGACAGCAGCATCACTGAACACACTTAATAGAAATTTACCAAAATAAATATGGCTGTTTACTATTCTTTGTGGATTGGAGCCAAGCAGAAATCCTGTCTGGCGTGAAGAGGAAGAATTGTGTTCCCAGTCCAATTTCATTGCCATTTGCCTCCCAAACGGTGTCGTGTTCTGCTGCCTGCACCAGTTGACATCTGACTAATCAGATTGCATTCCTGGCTGTGGTGGAGTGAGTCACTTTAACAGAGCACAAGCAAACGTGGACACTTCCCCGTTTCCAACTCAGTCCATCTATTACCTTCAATCAAACTGTCTATTTTAGATTCTCACTTTTTCCAACTCTTTCTCGTCTCTTTTATGCTTACCTCTGGGCATTTTGTTCTGAATCATTCTTAAGTGTCAGATGCACTTTTTGCAGTGTTATGTGACTGTGCTGAAGGCTGCTTGTATCACATCTTTATGTCAAAATCACATTTCTCAATCTTTTATCCCAATCATACATCACAGCCATTTTATGTTGCCTTTCCACATCATTATGTACATGTATATAATGAATTTCTGAAGTCAGCTGAGCTGTATTGTTTTAAAAACCTACAAAAAACCTAGGTGTCAACACCAGAATAACAAAAGATATCACTCTATTGATCAAATGAATACAGTAGATAATTGAATTAAAAGTTAGTGGTAACAAAACTAATTAAATACATTAATTTACAGGGGCCCTCAAAACAGACTGTCAATTACAGATGATGAATAATTCCAATAAAAATCTAATCTAATTAAATTGCCATTTATTGTCTTTTTAGACTTCAGCTGCCATTGATTCATTAATATGCATTTTTAACCCTCATGTATAAAACATGAGAGTGTTCAGGGGATTTGAAAAGCACTTTGAATGTGATTATTTTTTTCTCACAAATCCTGTTTTGCATTCTTGATATCAGCTAAAACTGGCTTCTCATCTGTCTTTCTATCAGGCTAGGGAATGAAAGAAACAATAAATAAAATCTGGGTCACGGAATTTACCTGGGATTTAATTTTCCACTGTACAGTATCTTTTTTTCCTACTCAGTGTCTGTTTTTTTGTTTACCAGGGAACCACAGCCAGATATCACGGGCTATCGTTGCCATCAGAGTGCTGGACATAAATGACAACGCCCCAGAGTTTGCGACAGAATATGAGGCTTTCCTCTGTGAAAATGGCAAACCTGGTCAGGTAAGGGCCATTCATCAAGTCTGCCATTGTCGTCTTCGCCTGCATCTCCTCAGTAATGATCAGCCATGGTGAATTATAGCCTATTTATTTCACTGGGAGAGTACAGAGGCAGGAGCGTGGCCTTTCTCTGAAACACTTCTCAGCTGATACAACACACAGGGACTGAGGAAAAATGAGAGCAGTCAGAATTGATCAGAGTGAATGATAATTCAGAGTTGTCTTTCATGTCCTCCTCCAGATGGCACAATGGATCTGGAGCCAAAATCCTGGACAAGTCCTTTGCATTCTACTTCAGATCAATCCTATTAATTCCGACGGCTGCAAAAAACAGACAGATATGTCAAAGATAGATGAATTTAAAATTCTAATTAATCACAAAGACAAACAGCTTGATAAGCATTATGATGGCAGATTAATATATGAACCTAGTAACCAAAAGTGTGCCAGATGAGACAGCTTTTCATTGAAAATAGGCCTAATCTCCTAGTCTTGGAATGAATGAGGGATATTGAAAATCTTCTCTGAGCCAATATTATGGTCATGCTATTTGTGATGTCAAAACAAAATAATGGATGAACTGTCTCTAAAGGCTTTGGGTTTTTTTCTGCCTGTGTCTGGGTTTCCACAGGTGATACAGACGGTCAGTGCTGTTGACAAGGATGACCCAATACAGGGACACTACTTTGAATACCGCCTCATCCCAGAGATGTTGAACAATCCTAATTTCACAATAAAAAACAATGGCGGTAAGTACAGAGCATGTAATACAATTACCATAACCTTACCTAATGTTTTCAATCCTCAACCATTTATTCCAGAATTCTGTGCGACGTAGCTAGCAAGGGATGGGTAAATGATCTTCTAATCCATTACAGATGCCAGTTAACTGTGGCTAATACAATTTAACAACATATTGCTGGACCAATCAATGTTTACGTAGACCTCCTTCAATAGATTCATGTTACACTATATAATAATAAAGTAACATAAAGGCCCATGACTCCAAGCTAGACCACCTGCGAGAAAAAGCTCTGGCCTCACTGTCCACCTACTGGACCGGGCTTGGAATTTCAATGCAATTAAAATAGCTAGCTCCACCTTTTATTATTTTGTGACTGACAATGACAAAGAATTTCAACGACCTTGTTTAGCATCACCAGTCGCCTCATGCACCCTGCAGATTTGCTTGAAGTCTAAAATCAACACTGAGGAAAGACTGTATCCTCCATTGCTAACCCATCTCTGGCTCCTGGCACACCCCCTATATCTGCTCATCCTCTAAGTGACTTTGCTTTGTCGTCACCTGCTGCTG
Source organism: Esox niger (assembly GCA_016801105.1). Taxonomy (NCBI): domain Eukaryota; kingdom Metazoa; phylum Chordata; class Actinopteri; order Esociformes; family Esocidae; genus Esox; species Esox niger. The sequence continues at coordinate 2,055 of JACXGJ010006358.1, read as the reverse complement.
AATTAGAACTAATATTCCAGTTTATCTCCTTAACAGTCCCTATCAACTGGGTAGATATTGTCACTGTGACTGTTGCTATCACCCCTGCGCTCAAGCAGCCTTCCCTTTACTCAGACCCACACTCAAACCACAGGCACATTTCCAACATCCCATTTCTATTCAAATTCCTTGAGAATATATTCAAGTTCAAACACACCTTGCAGTAACCGGTCTTAAGATGCTCTCCTATTTTGCTTCAGGCCAATGTATAGTGCAGATACAGAAAACCTTGATGAAGGCTGAAAACGACCTGTTCATGGCGCCTTTCAACTACTGCACCTCGGAGAGCAAAATGCCCTATGTGGTATTTCCCTGGGCTGGTTGATCTCCTACCTCTCTAAACACAAGCAGCACGTTAACCTCGCATAATGGCCCTTTACCTTCCTGCTAGTCAGGCTTCTGCTTGGCCAGATCTTTAGATGGCACAGCGTCAAATTCCACAGGTATACATTAAAAGCCTGATACGTCGTCTATTGTGTCTACCGTGTCCAACTGTCTGGATGATGTAAATTATTGATGTGTAGAACTAAACTCCAGCAGATTCAGCTTGACTATAGACGGCCATATCATTCACAACTATTTGGTCACAATCAACCGCGTGTGAAGTTGGACCTTGCTCTCTTGTTTAATGCCCAAAAAAATTAACATCTGTAAAATATGATTATTACACCATCTTCTGCCTAAGACCATCACTTACAACTACTGAACAATAGCTTATCCATGCATTACTTTTCTACATAATTGATTATGGGAATGCAGCAATTGGGTGCCCCCTCCTTTTCTCCCACCATTGGGTTTCTTTCCTCAAATAGCTGCCTTTAAAATTCTCCTCCTCTGCTTCAAAAGACTAAATTGCATTAGCCCTGTCTACCTGGTTTGTGTACTCTTCCCTGGTGAACCTCCATGTACCGTATGATATAGCCATGCCAGACTGCTTTATGCACCAATGACCTAACTCAAAACGATAGAGGACCATGCCTTTTCCTCCCACACAGCACTTCTATGGCACTCCCTTCCTGTCAAAGTCAGGGCTGTTTGGATTGTTGTGGCATTTAAAGCAGGTCTTCAGACACATCTTAATTTAATGGCTTACCTTTATAAAACTTTAATTTGTCCTTTGAATCTCAACAAATTATTGTGAAACATTGGGGAATAGAAACTAAGCAAAATACATATTCAGTGTAAATATAAAATGGTTGTATGTGTTTCACTTTGCCTCTTTTAAACTTTTTTGCACTTGGCACAGATTGTAAGAAAAGCGCTTTACAAATATAATAAATTATTAGACAAGCTTGCCAAAGGCAAAGCACGACTATAGATTTCTTTCCTGCTTTGTTTTTTTATATCACAATCAACATAAAACCAACTTTTATATGTACAGTTGGACCAAGCTTAGATTGCCTTAGATACATTTTTTACACACTTAAATATAACAACATTTAAAAGTATTCAATAGGAAAAAGGGTCCATACACTTACATGGGGACATTTTCTCGATTTCAGTTTCCTTCCACACAGTTAAAACAACTCCAAACCACCTTTCAGATGTTCAGCTTCTAACTTAACATTCCCTAAAATCTTCCATTGACCATTTACATAATTTGCATTAAATAATTCAGTAAGTGTAGTGGTTTAAGGGCACCAAAGACACATTTTTATAAAATGTTTTGACTATACCCAGTCAAAATATTTTCAATTTTTTATAATTATACAAATCTATACATCAGTATAATTTGCACACATTATCCTACCCGCAGAAACTCTTGGACCATTCAATCTAAAGGCATCAATCCAGCTTTCTATCTTTCAGGCAATCTCAACTTCAAAAACTATAATATACATTTTGATTCATGATTCATTATAAGATGATATGATTAGGCTATATCTCGACATTAAAAAGCCATTCTTCTAAATGTCCAGTTATAGAGACCTGCCAAGATGTGTATACAGCAACAAGGCACAAGAAAACCCTGTTTTTGTTCATGATCAAGTACATTGCCTAGAACGAGACCATCAT
>JACXGJ010006357.1:0-34772 GCA_016801105.1 Esox niger | reverse complement strand
CCCCCTGATCCATCCCCCCTATTGTCCCCCTGATCCATCCCCCCTATTGTCCCCCTGATCCATCCCCCCTATTGTCCCCCTGATCCATCCCCCCGTATTGTCCCCAGAATGTAGACGCATTGTGCGTGTATTTAGGACGCGTGTTGAACCTTGAGCAGCTGATCTTTGCTGTTGACGGTGGCCAGCAGTTCCTCCACGGCCCCCTTGTTGTCTGCCACCAGCCTCTCACGGGCCTTCACCGCCTCTGCCAGCATGGCCTCGGTGACCTTTAACCTCTGACCCATCTGCTCCGCGAGGTCACTGACCTGGGACTGGGACTGACTCAACAGGGCACTCGCCGTCTCCTACGCAGAGAGGGAGAGAGGAGGAGCAGTGGTTCGACCATGTCTTAATCCAGCATCCTCCTCTCATCCAAGAGACCTTGTCTGAGACAGAGGTGCGTTATTTTTGGATGATTGTCGGGTGCACATGAGCATGTGTAGGAGTCCAGTACATTGACGTGTCAAGTCAGTGCTTCCTGATACCTCCATGTCCTTGGTCTTGCCCTCCAGGGAGCGCTGCAGCTGGCTGATGATGGAGTCCTTCTCCCGGCAGGCCCGGTTCAGGTGGTCCTCCGCATCCTGCTTGGCCCGCTGCAGGTTCTTCAGTGTGTTGGCCAGGTGCTGCTGCTCCGTGTCTTTCTCCTTGATCAACGCATCGAAGCTCTGGAGCGGGAAAGGAGTGTGAGACCAAGAGGTGGAAAAGACTGTGCCGTTCAGACTACATTGGACATGCTTTCTGCCTGGGAATAAGTCAGGATCTCTGGGTGCATGTCCACTGCTGAACCCTAGCCAACTCTAGTGGAGGTCTGGAAGAAAACCACAGGTGTCAGGGAAATATTCCAGCTAGCTTATCAGAGGTTAAAGTGGATCAACCGTCAAATTACTCTAAAATATTATGTCAAGGTCGAGGGTACCATCTCCATGACACGGACATAGGAACCAAAAGGGCTGCCAGTTAGCTCAATGCCTTTGTACTAGTCCGCCGATTCAAATAACGTCATCATGAGGCATAGTGGAAGAAATGCACGGTTCACTACTTGGAGTTCCTTGGACCGACTTTAGGGGAAAACCTGTCAACACTTCAGTGAGAATCAGCAGCTGAGGAGATAGTGGTACGTCAGTTCTATTTCTTGCCAGTAATTAACATGAGCTCCATCAGGTGAATGACGTACAGTCCCTGAATATCCAGGTCTGTAAATCAGCTGAGTGAGGGAAGAGGACTTGCTCTCATTAGGACTATTGGAAAACAAAGGTAGTGGGTAGTGATCCCTACACTGATGGTCTCTTCGTTGTGAGACAGTAGGTTGTTGAGTCTCTCCAGGTCTCTCTCCTTCTCCCTGAGTGACAGGTGCAGTCGGTGGATCTCGTTGTCTTTCTCTTCAAGAGCCATGAACTTGTCATCCAGGGCTTCCTGCGAAGAAGCACGGCAACATGTAAACAGAGCTGAAACACCAGAGGCTTCCGAGGTTTGTTATCAGGCAAGTGAAAGCCCACCTCCAGGGCCCTTTCTTTCTGTTTCAGTCGTTCTCGCAGTTTAGACAGGATGGTGTCGCTCTCCCCAGGACTTTGGCTCTGCTCCATGTCTCTCATCATGTTCATGTAGTCCTGACAAATCCCAGGGGAAGAAAAAAGCCCAGTTAGAAAAAGTTTTGCCCAGTTGCTTTTTTTGATTAACCAAGCCTCACCCACAGAAATAAAATCAATAGATCGGGCCTCCCCAAATGGCCAGGGTTAGGAGTCTCCACTGTCCTCCGTCAGTACCTGCAGCTGCTGCTCCTTGTCAGCCAGGCAGGTGGTGAGACGCTGGATGGTGACCTCATGACCCTGCAGTCTCCTCTTGCTCTGCTCCAGGAGCTCCTGGTACTGCTGCTTCAGGCCACTCTCTCTCTCCCCCATCTCCCCACTCAGCTTCTTCAGCTGGTTCTGCACCTCCTAGGGGAGGTGGGGGAAAAAACATCTACCATGAGGGATGAAAACATCACTTTGATTATGTGTAAGACCAGAGGTTCATCGTCTTTTGTGAGAAGTGACGGCATCGGGTGATACTGCTCTATATGTAAGTGTGGCTAAAACCACGTAATAACCTGAAAATTATGTTAGCAGGCTAAATAGGCCACAATTCAGTGTCTACGATCTAGTGAGACACATTTGAGATTTGCTCTTGGCTTTCCAAACATGAGACTTGTCAATCAGTAACTTGACAACGACTGTCATGACCGATAATATCCTTTTATTGTCCAAAATCCAATAGATACAAAACCACGACGCCGTAGATAATAGTTCTAAGTCTTTACATTGAGAGCCTTGTCGCCCTTCTTCTTCTGCTGCTGAAGCTCCTCCAACTCCTGATCCAACAGCTCCTTGGCCTGCTGCAGGTCTGCCAGCTCCTGCTCACGCCTGCCCAGGGAGCGCTGCAGCTTCTGGGCCTCCAGCTGTTTGGAGTGGTGCTCCCCCTGGAGCTGGGCCAGCTCCGCCTGCACCTCCGTCAGAAGGCTCTGGCGCTCCTCCGCACCCTGAAGGAGAGCACGGACGTGCAAGCAGAGAACACGTCAAATGTCAAACATGGTGTACGCTTGTGGAACCTCCACCCCAGAGGCCAGCGGCAGGCAGATACTGCCTATGTAGGTAGATATGTAACAACACCATGTTTTTAGGGATTGTTCTTCTGTGCTCTCATGTTACTGCTTGCTCAGCGGTGTTTAGGCCGCATATCCACAGGTCTAAGGCTGAATATCAAATCGCATACTACATACTTCAAGTAAAGTGAATACTGTTTAGTATATAGTAAGCAAGTAGGCCAGAATTGGGACCGATTGGGACATACTATCTTATCATAAAATCGCATCTCATCATTAAATCATTTTGTCAGACATTAACATCATGCAAATACTGAATAAGTAGGTAGACACCATTAATCACTGTGTTTAACTGACTGACGTTTCTTATTAACTTTGCTTCCACCACAAATAGGATCTCTGAACTGTATGGCTTTTTGCCATCAGACATTTTAACAGCTAATTAGACTAAATTACTACCTGGAAAAGTCATAAGAATTTAGCAATTGCTAGTGGGACTGAAGATGAACTTTACACAGCAAAGCTATTTCATTTCAAGTCACAACATTTGATAATGACATTGATACAATAACTATTTTCGTCAAGTAAAATGAAGAGAAATCATGAGAAACCCCTCCCCTTTCACTGCGCAATGGGTTGTGGTCCATAGTACCTCAAAAGACATGCACAGACACGTACTTCGAAATCCCACAGAAATAGTAGACCATCCATGGAACTTTTGGCATATTATTTTTAGCATACTATGGTTGTAGACATACTAATACTCATCGTATGCAATTTGAGATTCAGCCCGAATACGTGATCAACAATCCGATTTGCGTGACGCACAACCGGTGGTAGACATGTGTGGTTAGCCTGCGACACAACGAGCCTGGAACTCTGCCAGGGCCCAGGTATCTGACCGGACGACCTGCCTGGTATTTCTGGAGCTGGGCTTTATGGGCTGCCTCCCTGGCTTTGGCTAAAGCCTCATCCCTGTCCTCAATCTCGTGGCACAGCTCCTCAATCTGGAACCCACAGACAGAGACACAGAGTCAGAGACAGACGTTTGATGTGAACGTTACATAAGCCCTTGGCCTGTGTCGCATGGTATCACCGCGGACGCTGACACATTCTGTCAGCACTGGCAAAAATAGGTCATCATATTACGCAATCTTCTCTTATGGCATGTAATCAAACCGTGTTAACATGGTGAACGTTCATTCGAGAAATCAGTGAAAATAATATCAAATTAACAAACCTCTTTTTCTTTCTCTTTCAGCACGAGGCTGAGTCCCTGGATGGTTTTGTCTCGTTTCAGAGCGTTCTTCTTCTCGGACACAAGCTCGTTCTCAGTCTCCTCCAGTTTACCAGACAGAACCTGTTGAAAAGCAGAAAGTCAATGCAGAAGCAAACTATTTTGTCAAATGTTAGGTTGATCTGCTGCAAATGAGAATCTGTTCTAAAAAAATTACACAAAAAACCTAACACTACAAATTCATACATGCAAAGTTCCCTTGCCCAGTAACTACCACTTAAAAAATGTGAAAATCCATAATATTTTTGTTTACCTTGTTGTTAGTTTGAGTGTCCTCCAGGGTCTTGGAGAGGTTCTGGTTGGCAGCTCGGAACTGGTTGAGCTCCTCATTTAGCTGCCTGTGGGCCACCTCCAGCCTGCTCACCTCACTCCTCTGTGCAACAAAGTCCTGGAAGAGTAAAACAGGGAAATGAATCAACAACAAGACAATGGGTTGGCTCATAAAGGAAAAACCGGAAATCCCATTGAAGTTTTCAATCCTTGAGAGATCTTTCTCATTTGGAGTCTCCCAATCTCAAGACTTGTTTGACCAAGACAGAAAGATCCATCAATCTACAAGCTGCATTCCCAATGCCATAACGTTCCCTACAGTGGATGGGTCAAAGACGAGATATGTGGACTACCTCAGCTCTGAGGGGCGTGTAATCGTCATTAAATTCCTCAACAAGGTCCTGGAGGGACCTCCACTCTGCCTCCACCTCACTGCACCGGGTCCCTGGGAAGGTGCAGCATCCTGTGGGGAGCAGTTGCCCAACACTGGGCCTCCTCTGCAGGACAGGGATGAGGCTCCCATGGGTCCCTGGGACCGGTCGCCTGGGAATGGAGCGCAGCAGCTGTAGCAGGTCGGAAAAGATCGAGGTCTGTCCTGGATGGAGGGAGGAGGCGCCGGAGGGAGCTCTGGTAGCCATGGGACCAACGGAGGAACAACATTCCGTCACTGGGATCCTCGGCTGACAGCTTCGTCTCTCCATCACAGAGCCCAGGGTTTCAGCGTAGTGCAGGTGGTCAGGGTTGAGGGACTGGAGGGAGGCAGAGCGGAACCGGGCGCCGGGGGAGGCGAGGGTGCCCTTGCGTTGGACCAGGTTTAGGTACATCATGCTACGAGAGCGGTTGCGTGCCGACTGGAGCCCGGGGTTCTTGGCGGGACAGGGATCCCCACTGGACCTCACCCTCCTGGGGGCTGCGCTAGACCGGCCCGCGACTCCTCCGGAAGCACCCTGACCTCCCAGGAGGTCCATGCTCACCCGCTCGTTCACCGCACCTCCATCCCCTCTCCTCCGTCCTTCTGCAGGACGCCGTCCACCCTGGTAGTCAGTGGGGCTGCCGCTCTCAGAGCTCCTTCCGAGGGGGCCCTTGACGACACCGTCCCCCAGGGGCCCCTGACCAGGGCCCTTCGCCGGCGGGTTATGGCGCCAGTAGACGTGTGCCACACACTCCTTCAGGCGCTCCCGTTCCTGGTGCAGCCGCAGCACCTGGGCAGCATGCTCCTCCTGCAGCCGGCCAATCTGCACGTCGCACTGCACCACGCGCTCCAGCGTGAACACGCATTTGCCGCACAGGAGCTCGGAGGCCCGGCCGCTCGGGTCACGGTCGACCGGGTGGCCCAGCACGTGGGACAGGACCACCTGGAGCTGCCATTTGCCCGAAGGGTTGAAGATCCAGCGGCACTGGCTGCCAACCAGGCGCATGCCACACACGCGGCACGGGTCCTTCATGACGACGCGTACTTTAAAAATCACCCAATGACACCGCTCCTATGTCCTGCGGGCATCCGCTTTCCGGCAAGGACACAAATTAAAAGCGGCTCGCCCCATCTCTCTGAGAGCCACAGTTCAAAGAAAAGCTGACAGTTTATCACATATAACAACGCTCAGCGGCCCCACGGACGTCGGTCTGCCTTGCCATGGCACACAGCTCTCTGGGAGCTGAAGAGAGACTGACAGAGCTCTTCCTGGTGAGAGCCGTGTAAAGCCTAAGCCCTATTCCATAATCCCCTGTCCGCTACAGCGCACATTCAATCAAACCAAATCTCATGGACTGGACCCGTTCTAATCTGTGTAGTGGCTGGTTGCTTCCCTGGTAATCCGGATCCATACAGCGCATCCACCCAGCCTGGCTGCCCCGGACAAGGACACATGGCTCTGGGTGGTCCAGAGTTCAATACTGCTGAAGGTTCATCTGAATTGGAGAGGATGACCTCTCCTGGCCTTAAAATCCGTAGTGCCACCATCTGCTTCAGTAGAAGTAACAGGCTGTATACCTGTCACGCAATACCAGCCTTCTTGCTTCTCGGGACACAAGGAGTCACCAGCAAAAATGTGCAGAGATGCCATTTTTATTACCAGAATGTTAACATAATTAGAACAAGCATCTTTCATAGGCTACATTAGCTAACAAACGCAGAGTTTGTTATGTTTTAACTTATTTTAACCTGGATTGAGAAGTGATTTACTGGCGGAGTTCAACTTGATGCCCCGTGGATTGGCTCTTGCTACCTATTGATTCATAGAAATAAGAGCTCTTACCTCTAGGCTACCAGCTAACACCAAATTAATTAGAGACAAGTAAATCATCTTACAGTTCAAGGAGAAGTATTACCTGACTCAGATTTGAGCAGGTTTGGACAGTCACACATATAAGTGAATGCGAGACATTGTGCCAACTAACATGAAGGTGTAGTCCACCGCATGCTTGTCTGAGTGAGCAGAGCAGCGCCATCAGAGGAGGTGGAGAAAGCACAGAGAAACACCAGCACGCAGAAAGTGACAGCTTTGCACAGAACCAATCAGACGGAGCTCTTTTCCAACTAACATGCTGGTTACTTGACTGGCCCAACGCTTCTGGTAAACTACTAGTAAAATAAGCATCCTACTTTAATCCCTTCTGTAACCATGTTATCTAACAGACAGCCCAGACAGAATGTAATAGGGGATAAGGTTTTTCCAATGTAAAGTCTGTCCATGAAAGTCTGGAGCCACTCTCTCCAGGGCGCTAATCCTGAATTAGCACAGCAACCCAAGCCAAGAAAGAAAAGGAAAACACAGGAACTGACAGAGATGCACTGACAGCTTTAGATCCCACTGAAACGAATGCCTATTAAGTAAGCCCCCGTTTGGCCCGTCACAACAAATCAGATATCGAAAGCAGAGCACCGGGTGACGTGTCGGGAGAGAGATGCCAATGACTGGTGGGAACACCGCAAACTGTCAAAATATAAAGACTACCTTAAACTCCTACCTCTTAGCCCTGGGTAATTAGCAGGAGAATTAAAATAAGGATTATTTTCTCTTGAAACCCCCTGAAGGTCACAGAGAAAAGGTTGGATAATGTCCATCAAATCAGTGTGGCAGAAGTCCAACTGAAAGTATGGGAAGGAATCAGACAAATGGAGATAGAGAAGACGCTAGAAAATGTAGCAATATAAAGAGAAGCAGGCCCACCTGTTGATCCCTCTCCGTCCTCTCTTTCGCACGGCCCAGCTCAGCACTCAGAGTCCGCAGTTCCTCGTCTTTCTGGCCAATGAGAGCAGAGAGTTGCTGTTCCTGGTCTGTGCTCGGTGCGTTCGATCCCCGGCCATTGGCAGCATTATGCAGCTGTTGGATTACAGCTTCCTGGTTCTTCACAGACTGCCTCAGCTGCTCTATGACACTGGAAGGTCAAATGGCCGAGAGTCTATATTATAAAATTGCATGTATTCCCATTACATACAATGTGACACATGCTGTCATTACATTTAGGTGCCACTGGGAACGCAACAAACACACTTACTCTTAACTGTGTCATGAAACATACTGTCTCGTCGGGGGCCGCAAAATACTGTAATCTCCTCATGATCAACACGTGTCAAGGTAAAACATCCCAGATGATTTTAAATATCTGAAACGGCCCTTTTCTCTTCATAGCGTTGCACTGGACCTTCACGCTATTGAGAAAGCCTGATGGGGATGGAATCCGCTCCTACCTGTTTTTCTCCTCCAGTGCCGGCTGGAGGTCGTGGCTGAGAGGAGTGAAGGCTCCTGACAGACCAAGGGCCAGGAGCTGCTTCTCCATGCCGATGCACCTCATCTTATCCTGCTCAGCGATGGCTGCCATCTTTTCTACCTCCTCCTCAGCGGTTTTCAGGTCCTAGCGCGGAGGAGAGGGTGGGGGCAAATGTTCACAACCAGGTTTGGTGTTTACTATACACATTACTGAATGAACCACTGAAACCCAGAGGGACTACCTGTCCGTAGTAAGTCACTCTAGTCAGAGTTCATAGTTGCTTTCGAGTGTAAAGTCCTCAGGCCTCACCTGTTCCAACTCAGCGATGCGTCTGTTGAGTGTGTCGCGGACCACGTCCATTTCCCTCTGTGCTCGTTCTCTCACACGCTGCGTGTCACCAGACTCTCTACCTGCCAGGCTCTCCAAAGCTTTCCTGATAACGAGACCGCTTCTTATTCCATTTCAGTTGCTGACATGTTTAATATAATTTACTAATGATAAATAGAAGTGCAATGAGTCAGTTCTGTTAAACTCAAAAGGAGAGTCGGGAACACCGGTCAGTTCTTTCATTGCACCAAGTGTTGATTGAGTGTTGATTGAGTGGTCATTGAGTGGTCATTGAGTGGTCATTGAGTGGTCATTGAGTGGTCATTAAGTGGTCATTAAGTGGTCATTAAGTGTTCATTAAGTCTGCATTACACAGGCAGACTAATATTTTTTGAGTTTGACAAATCAGATCACCTCTGAAACAGAGCCAATGGGAAAAGATCTTACCGGATTGGTAAAAAAACAACCTGTGTGTGTGTGCAACCTCAGTAGCCTATACTCACGATGCTGACACCAGCAGCTCCTGCTTCTCCGCAAGATCCCTCTTCATTGACTCCACCTCCACCTTCAGCTCAATGTTCTGAAGACAGCAATCATACTTCAGTCAAAGCTCCATTCACTAACACGTCTTACACACAGAGAAACACCTGGCAAACGTCTTACAGAGAAACAGCTGGCAAGCGTCTTACAGAGAAACAGCTGGCAAGCGTCTTACACACAGAGAAACACCTGGCTTCGTTCCCGTGATGTGTTTAGTTTGGAGTGGTTCAAAGCACACCATGTATGGCTTGGGAATACGTTGATATAATGATCAACTGCATACCTCTAAAATGGAATCAAATTTGGCACAGGAAGCCCCATGTTCATACTTTCATAATGACTGAGGCCTAGAACGCGGGTAGGGAGTTGTGAAAACTGAATAATGTAAGGCTCAAACACAGGATGTAATGGGTCCCCAATTGTGGAGTAGATGTTAGTCAGGCATTCAGACTTGGCCTAAGATCAGCGGGTTAAAACCTGGGGGTGGTCGCTATGTCTGCCAACCAGGTCGCTATGGGTGAACCACAAAGGTCCAGTGTGTTCAGGGCTGCTGGAGCCATGTGCTCACGGTTCCTCGGGATCTCACCGTTTTGTAGATGTCTTCCGTGGAGTCGTCGCACTTCTGCTGCATGCGCTCTTCCATGAAGTAGATGCGGAGCTTTAGGTTGAAGTTCTCCTTCTTCAGGGTCATGATTTGCTGAGGATTGTTCAGAAAGACAGCGCTTATGTAATCGCAGATTAAAAATGCATTATAAATTGTCTTTTTTTTTAAAATCAAATATTTGTCATTATAATTTCTCTGAGCCTACTCTGAGCCATCATGTTACGTCCTCTGTTAATCTGTTTCGTTACTTTTCGCTGTCAAACAAGGCCAGTGCAAAATACAGCAAATTAGGTCAAAATAACAGCTGACCAATTTCTCCTTGGAGAAAAGTCATTTCACACGCTTCAGTGGAGCGACAGAAAGAGACGGGAGAGATGGTGAGGAGGAATAAAGCAACTAGCGCCACAGAGCAATAAGCCATGTCTGACTGAGCAGTTGTAGTCTGGGGGTAGCGGAAGGGGCTGTTCAGCTTTGGCAGACTGGGCATCGTTGCATCACTGGCCTTTAACAGAACACATCTGGGCCAAGGGGGCTGGCCAGTTGAGGAGGAAGGCTAGTGTGGTCCACTCTGCAAAACCCCAAACATTCAGCACCGGGAGACAGTAGAAATCTGAGAGTAATCCACTGAATGCATGCTCTCATCCCTCTCCCCCACAACAGCCTCACTCCACCACAACTGAGAGTTGGAACACGTCTAAATCTCCATGTACGGTAGTGGTACTGTTGTCCTAGGTTTGGCTAGACACCAGATCAGGCTTATTAAACATTAGAACGTCCAGTCGGTCGCCGGTACTGGGACAACATTTGACTCCATGGTTCTTATCCTACACACACGCCACAGCGGTCCGCTGGTTTGCCGTGAAACGGTGATTAAACGCGTGGCGTGCGGTAATAGAACTACAGTGAGACTTAAGACAGAAGCCTGAGACACAAAAGATCCAGACACACAGTCAGATGTTGCCCTCAACTAAATCAGCTGGGGACCCGGCAGAAAACATCTCTGTGATGTGGACCGGAGAATATCACTCACATTCTCGTAGTCTTTCAGAGTGAGAGCGGTCTTAACAGGGGAGATTTTATCTGGAAACATAGGGGCTGTAAAGGAAGAGGGAGAACTTACATTAGTTCACAGTCACCATGGTTCATTTCAAAGCACTCATGATAGTAGAAAGCTTTTAATAGGACCCAGACGCAGAATAATATAAAGCTCAGTGAAAATCACCAGGAGGTCACATCACAGGGGCACTGAACCCAAAAAAGACCGGCGGTGAGAGAGCAAGTGAACGAGTTATATTTTGGAGAGCTACCCTGCCAATGTCAGTGAGCCAAATCAACAGTCACCTGACAAGACTCCACCAAGGCTCACATGACACTAAATAAATGATCAGTTGCACTGAGAGCCCTGCACTGCCTCACCACTCAACATGAGACAGATCCCTCGTTAGCCCCACAGAGAGGTTATTAAACATCCCATATAATGAACAGCAGTCATGTCCAACCAAACATTCACGTTCAGCTGAACCTAACATTGGCGTCCCCCGATCTTGGTGGACAGCGTTCTTTGCGGCCTTGAGCTACAGAGGCGTTTTAGCTACTGAGAGATGCTATATATATCTCAGGTGTCTGGTTACCTGGAGGCAACAAACCTGACCTCTGACAAAGAGTGCTCTTAAAGAGTGAATTCATATGTCCAGATGAGCTGGACAAAAAACAGATGATGATGAGATGAAAATCCAACTGGTAGTTAAAAATAAAACATATATAAAATATTCCAGTGAGAAAATATTGAAATTGTATAGTAATTTAGGACTGCCTCCTTCAAGATACAGTGCATTCAGAAAGTAATGAAACCTTGACCTTTTTGATTTATATCCTTTATCAGGTAGAGACCCAAAGATACATTGTGCACAGATCAAAGTTTTTGTTTTATGCTTTGTTAGGTCTCATTTCTTACTGATTGTAATGAAGTCAAATATCTTACCTCAATTCTAAAGAGTTGAGTGAAGGCAGAAGATGCTTCCTAGGGACTATGTTGTTGTTTTAGTTTATAGACATGCTGGAAAGTAAACTTGTCTTCTAGTGACCGCTCAAAACTTTGAACTGAATAACCAAACGTGGCAGCCCCTGTACGATACCAACACTGGACAAGGCATAGCCAGTCCACACACATGTGCCACATGCATGCCACAACCGTTCAGCAACACAGATTTGCACCGGATGGATTAATACAGCAACCAATATTTGATAACTTCCAAATCCGCAGAGATTTCGGCGCCTGCTTTTTTGTCTTTGACCATTTGTCTGTCAGTTGCCTTTCTGAGACTTTGGCAAACCACTATGGAATTTGTGATTAAATATATGCTTGATTACAAGTCAACTAACAGATTATAAAGACCATTCTGTGCATGGGGTACAGACCCGGGGTAGTAAACAAAAGTTATTAACCAATCAGGTGTGATTGTTTAAAAATGTAGCGCAATGGAGTTGAAATCTCAAACTTCAAGAAAAATCCCTAAACAAAACGGCTGCTAACAGGTTCAAATAACTACAAAAAAAGTTTATATCACACAACAATGCTGTAACACTGGTAGCAGAAAATGCCTGTTAGGCACTGTAGCAGGCCTTCCGCATAAAAATATTTTTGTCATATTAATACCATCTTAAATTGAAGCCAGACGGCCTCTTCTACAGAGACTAAGGTGAACAAAGTCTAGTGTCGCTTAATGGTATTGTGATTGGGCAACAACAAGCTACACATCCCAATAAGGGGTTCCTTATCTTGTCTGTTTTAATAGAAACTCGATAAGAAAACATTGAGGAAAACTGTCCATTTCTAACATCCATATTAAGCATCAATGCACACAGTGACTTTGCAAATCTTTACACCTGCTCTCATACAAGCACTCATGGGAAACTGTGTGTGTGTGTGTGTGTGCGCACATGTCTGTATCTAAAAGGACACATTACCTGTCATGTTGTCCATGGAGAACTCCCCAACATCTATGGAGACTGGGATTCCAGACATACTGCAGCTGGAAAAAACATGTATCCATTAGGACAAGAGCCAAACAGCCAGAGGAGACAGCCAATCTGACCGCTTGACATGTGAAGCCTGGACATTGTAGGTAAATGCTGTAATAATCTTAAACCACAGCCAGTGTCAGTTAAGACCACTGTGACCAAGGCAATGCTGTGTAGTCAAGTATTTTCATCAAAGAAAATTATAATAAAAGATGAGAAATGTTCTAATAATTTCTGGGAATTACGTATGCTTGGCTTTTCTGCCCTGGCCCCAAAGGAAGAACTATAAATAGCAGAGAAATGTATTGCTGGCTCATTTAGTCTCTCCGATAATGCAACGCATTTCCGTCTTGAGCAGGGCAGACCACGAGCCCGAGGCAGACCACGATCCCTGATGCTCAGAACAGCTGTCTCCGAGGGCTCACGGTGTCAAACAAGCAACTACTGTAGACCAGCTCAACCAAACATCACTCAGCTGAGAAGGGTACAGTGGATTCACAGTCAGTGACAGACAAAACAAACAAACACACACACACACACACACACACACACACACACACGATGGGTGACAAGTGCACAATCAAAGCCAGTGATGAGAATGCTCTGCAAATGCTAGACAGCATTAGGCTTACAATAAACCTTTTTTTGAGGGCAGCACAGCTTAAAGATATATTAATTGTTCTTGCAACTGACACCAACATTTCCCTGGCATTATTATCTTGAATACTTTTTGTTGACATTTGCTTCCCCAGCCTCTCAGTCCAGCCCATCTTGGACCATCAAGCAATTCACATTGGTCTGGGACATCTGCTGAAATGTAGGTTTTCCTTACAACCCATCAGAACATGCAGTGTTCGTGGTTAGCAAAGTGTTACTTAACCACAACATCGACATAACTGACAGTAAAAAAAGGATTGCGGGCATAACCGTTTTAAGCGGGCAGCTACAAAAACACAAAAAGTACATATGATCGCCTAGGTCACAGACTAAGTTAAGAAAGCCTTATGGGTAACGGTACCATTGACTGGAGCAACATGGACCAAGCGTTACTCAGACAACCATAAACCAGAAAGAGGCAGTAAACACTGACTTCCTCTTTTTCATTTTTTGTTTTCCTGTTTAGTTTGCCTTCCAATGCCAGCTAAGTAGCTACGACAAAGCCTAACATTACATGACAAGTAACAATACTTGTATTTGGCGATCTTTGCTCTAGAGTAACCATACTTGTGTAATCGCTGGATGGGTCAGGATCCAGAATTAGGTAATTTACACCCCCATCTTTAACGTCTTGAATTACTGTGGTAGCTTACCAGCTGGATGACACGGTCTAACACCTGCACCCCAACTTAACTTATTTATTGGTGGCCTATATAGATTAAACATTCACTGGAACATATGGGCATTTACACCAAGCTAGTTTGAGGTTGGCCAGGAGTCTAAGGATTGCAAAACCACAAACAATGTATTCCTAACAATGACAAACTAGGGTCATCTATAATCATTCTCCAGTTAACAAACGGGGAAAATAATAAGTTAACCTACCAATATTAGACCCACTTAATGGCAAGCACACGGGAAGAAAACAATCAATACGTCACATGGACTGTTGCTAAAGAGAGACATTCAGATTTTGTTTTGCACCGATTGATATGTTTTACCAAAATAACACACATTTAAGAGCTGAGGTAAATGGATAAAATAACAATGTGGTTTGGTTGTGACAAGGTTCAGCGAGTCACCTGCAAGTTTAGCCATCATCCCCGGTGTGTAAAAATAGGATAGTATAAAAATATGACAGTAGCAACCGAAGCCAAGAAATCCTTGCCTTTAACTGATCAGAATACCTCGTTAACTTACGTTGGTTGTAAGTACCGCGAGTCAGTTTACTGTGTAGACATGCAACGATGTTACATCCACGAAGTTTGAGTAACACTGAGCTCACCACAGACTCATCGAAATTCTAATTATATTATTTATCTGTGACCAGATTCTGGTTTACCGTAAGAAGAACTTTCGGCTTATTATATACAGTACATGAGAAGGCACCATAAAAACAAATGACTTGGTTGTTTAGCGAACAAGAGTTAAGTTAGCAACATTAACCACAACTGAGTGTATGAGTTGGCAAACCGTAATACAAGATGAATAACGGTTTGGCAGGAATCGATTAACGTAATGGGAAGGATAGCAATTTACCGATATGATGACATCAACAAAACACTGACAACCAAATCAAGACTGGCTAGCAAGCGACAAAGCTACCGTAGTGTGTTACTGTACTAGCCACATGGATTAAATAGCTAAGCTTGCAAAAAAACAAGTTGGCAACCAACTAGCATAAAGCGAACTGTGTAATCACAGCGGGTTCACTCAAAGCTAGCAAAATATTCATAGCCATACAAATTTGAACTACATGTACTTTTAGACAGCTAGCTAACATTAGCTCACTTGCTTGCAAGCGGACCGCTTAAACTGTTGTTACCTTCCATTGATGTCATAGGGAAGCGTCTGGTCCTCTCCAACGACGGAATCCATTTCTAACTCCTAACAAAAAAAGCAGTCTCCTTTAATTAATATCCCATATTTACGACTTAACCTGAAGATGAACCGTATGAAGCAGGTAGAAAATTCAAAGTAGTCGTTACTACCGCCATTTTGGTTCTCACGTCAACACTTGTGATCTGTAACGTTGGAAAGTCCTGGGTGGAGCCCAAAAGCAGGCGCGCAGTGTGCGATTGGTTGAAACATATAATGTTCGTTTTACCGATTTTGAAACTGTTCAGATACAGCACTGCCTGTGAAAATGTAAAGGTGTGTTTGAATCCGGCACATGTCTCAGGAAATGTAAAGTACAGGTTCATAGAACAAACACAGCTGATGAGTGCAAGGCTCTATAGGGTTGCTAATAAGAACATTCGTTCAGTGTTCGCTCTCAACCAAAATATTTTAATTAAAAAGAGGCCATTTTAATTAGAAATCAACAGGAAACCTAGTAAGTCATTTGTGACCATTATGGTTGACTTTTAACACTGAAAACATTTACACCACTAGCCGTTGTGTGTGTTTCAAGAGAAATATTTTTTAGTTCTGAAGATAAATTACTTATCTTCAGAAGTAATATAAAACTTTATTAAAGGCCCGATGCAATAATAATGATTTTTTCAAACATGAAGTGTGGAATGTACTTGTAAAATGTATTATATCCATATAACAAATGATTGAAAATAAATATCGCAATGTTACTTTTTGACGGCTTTGGTGGAAATGCAGGTGTCACGTCCCGGTCTACGCGATCACGCGGAGGCGGGTCTTCGCATCCCTGCTCGTCATCCACTCCCACACCTGTACCCAATCTACGTCCACACACCTGTTCCCACTCGCCTCATCCCCAACCGTATTTCTATAGTTCCCTGTCATCTCTCCCCTGCCGGATCAATGGTCTATGCTCGGATGCCATATCGCGCAATCGACAAACCCTCGTTTCGAATCTCCGTGTACCGATCCGCCTGTTCGTCTGCTCTCAACCCGAGTTCCGACCTCCTGCCTGTCCCCGATTACTCTGCCTGCTTCCTGCCCGTACTTCTGCCGCCCGCTCGTTTACCGTCCTTCGGCCTGCCCCGGACTACTCTGCCCGCTCCCTGCCTGTACGGTCGCCTCCGGTTCGTGAGTCGTCTCACCGCCCGTCCCCGACTACTCTGCCTCACTCCCCCTCGCCTCCCCAGTCCGCGCTTGGATCCTTACTTGTAACCGTGACAGCAGGTGCAGTTAAAATTAAGCTAAGCCACTGGACTACGGTTGGCTATTGACTGTTGTTTCTACCTGGCACGTGTGGAAAAGCTTGATTATCATATTTTGGTTGGAGTTACTGGCATCCTTTGGTGACCATTCATAGGAGTGCTTGCTATTTTACATTGAACAAAAATATACGCCACATGCATCCATTTTCAAAAGTTGAGACTGGTTCAGGGTTCCCAATAATGTTGTTATGAGGCCAGAGGCATGAATAAAGTTCTGAATTATATTATGAGTGCTTCTTTATTTTTTCACCCCAAAAACAGGAGTTGTCTACAGGATCAAGGTGTAACAGATGGTAGGGCAACATGGGGCAAGAGACCCCCATTTAACTCTTACAAAAACAAAAGGTCACCCAATAATTTTAATCAACCACACATTTCCGCTTTATCACAACTTCCAAACCAACTATTAAAAATGTTTTCTAATCTCATTCTAAGGACTGCAAGGATTTGAAACATTGCCTTATTTAAATGATAGTAGGTTCAGTTTAACTGAAAGGAAAATGTAGGTGGTGTAAAACACCCTAAGGCAATATCTTTTAGGATAAGATTCTCTAGGGAGCAACTAACCCCCAGGGGCATCTTACTCAAGTAGCTTGAAAAAGTCTCCCTTTCCTAATAAAATTCATTTGATTAAATACAAAATCTGTCAATTGTAGCTATTTTACTTGATAATCAATCACGCTTAGCATAGACATCTTGAACATCAAAACAATCACAACATTTTTCTTTTTTGTTTAAGTAAATAGACATTGATTTTAGGAAAGGCATTTTGCCCCCTGTTACAGTACATGTGAAAATGTGAACAAAATACAACAAATCCATTTCTAGTCTGTGTCCAAAAAACAATAATAGATAGCATATGGATATTCTAGACTAGACCTACATAATATCTAAATGAGGGAGAGTAAGGAGGCTATGCCTAGCGTAAGCTTTAACAGTACACTGCTCAAGTGTATGCCATTTGTTTGGCAGTCCATCTTGTTGCGGTTTGTGTCAAGCCGACATTGTGTCCGCCTCCCCATGTCTGCGCCGTAGAGGCCTCGTTGGAGGTGTGTGATCCTCTGGATTGTCACTGAACTCCTACCAAAGCTATGGTTCAAGGACATCAATAAATAATTGTCAAAAAAGCATTGGGCCCTAATCTATGGATTTTTTAAGGATAGAAATACACTTTTTTATTATCTTAAATGTCTGGGATCTGAAAATCAAGAATGCTGTTATCCTTTTTATTGCTTTACAGGATCTGTTAGAATATAGAATATTTAGAATATAACCAGTTCCCATAATATCAAACTCACAGAATTGTTTTTATTTGTGCTTTGGGAATATACAGCTCCGGAAACATTAAGAGACCACTGCACTTTTTTCTTTCTTTTCCAAAAAACGAGTCAGTCGAAACTAACGTTCTTTTAGACTGATGCAATGACTAAGAGAGATGGTATCAGGGAGAACACGCCTTATTACTAAGAGCTACAGAAATTATTTTTGGAAATGTTGTTGAGCCCATGCAAAGCTTTCCACTTGTGGTGTCAGATTCTGAGATTCTGACTCTTTAGACATTGCGTACTATAGATGATGAGACTCCGTCCAAACTATTTTTAAACTGTTGCACTGTTTGCCCACACAGTCAATTAGAGTGGTAAACCCCTCCAAATCTTTACTTGTGAAAGACTCATCCTCTCTGGGGTCCTGTTTTGTACCCAATCACATTACTGACCTGTTGCCAATTTAGTTAGTTGTGAAATGTTCCACGTTGTTCTTTCTTTGCATTACACAACTTTTCCATTGTTTTATTGCCCCTGTCCCAGCTATTTTGAAATGTGTTGCTGGCATCAAATTCAAAGTGGTCATATGTTTTTTAAGGAACAATAACATTTTTTCAGTTTCAACATTTGATATGTTTTTTTGGGGTATTTTCTATTGAATATAGGATTTAATGATTTGCACAACTTTGCAATCTGTTTTTAGTTCCAGTTTACACAGTGTCTCAATTATTTTGTCAATATAATTTGTATAATTTGTTTTTGTTACAATGCATTCATCATTAACCACTATCAGTAAAGTGTAAGAATTATCTTGGGCCATGTGAATGTACTAGTTCAATCACATGGCACATTGTGTTCGGTTAAGTGAGATCATTGGGTGGTGCAGGTTGCCATGTGACTTTGATTTTAAGATAAGAATGCAGGTGTTAATCCCAGTTTATTTGTGAATATTGCATTATTAAAATAAATCACTGTTGGCTCTAGTAATTGCAGGTTGTGTTCTTGTTGTTAACACTTATAGGCCTATTTGTGTGCCAGTCATCACATTTGCGCATGTGAATGCGGATCCCAGTGATTTCTGCATGTTTTTCATGATGCCTAACTACAGATTAACACTTGAAAACTCTGTAGTGAGGCAGATTTTTCAAAAAAAGATTTACACTACAAATATCTTGGTTTTAATATTCAATGATGTGAATACATTTTCCCAGAGGATTTATATTCAATTTAATTATATATTACAGGTAATTTTGTCTTTCCGAATCATGTCCAATCGATTGAATTTACCACAGATAGTCTCATATAGATAGATCAAGCTTTAGAGAAATCTCAAGGGCAATAAATGGACATAAGATTTATCTGAGCGGCGGCGTGGTGGTGCTGTGGTTAGCGCTGTCACCTCACAGCAAGTAGGTTTTGGGTTCAAACCCTGGTTGCCCCAGCCTTTCTGTGTGGAGTTTACATGTTCTCCCTGTGTCTGCGTGGGTTCTCTCCGGGTGCTCTGGCTTCCTCCCACCGTCCAAAAACGTGCAAGCTGGGTTGTTTGGTGTCTCTAAATTGCCCATAGGTGTGGCCCTGCCACGATTTGGCGGCCAGTCCAGGATGTAACCTGCATTTCGCCCAATGTCAGCTGGGATTGGCTCCAGCCCCCCACAACCCTGTATGCGGGAAGAAGCAGTTGACTATGAATAAAAAATATTTATTTGAGATCAATTTTGAGTGTCACGTCAAGGGGTCTTAATACTTGTATAGATGTACAGCTTTTCATACACATTTCTGTTTTCACTTTGTCATTTTGGGCTATTGCGTGTAAATTGTAGGCATTTTGTTATTTAATGTATTTTTAGTTCGATCTTACAATTTCAGACAGGTAACTTTTACTGTAACAGATTACATTTAAAAAGTAACCTACCCAACCCTTGAACATTAGGCTCCAGTAGGCTTACTCACGCTTAAATTAGCTCCTTGCGCGTAATGGCAGTTGGGAGAGGCAACAGTGTTGACTAAACTTTAATGTTTCAATAAGAGTTTGGGTTAATCATCCTATTATACCGCATTTGGATGTTTCCAATGTGGTCACCCTATTCTGGGACTGACATGAATTAATATAGAGTATAGAACTTGCTTGCACTGGCTCAACCCGGTTCTCCCTGTGTTGAGAGCTGCATGATTTGACAAGTGATCAAATTAACACACACGTTCAGTATTATTCATACTCTGTGTCATATAGCAGTGAAGCGGAGTAACCTTTACCCTTAATTTTCTAGATAGTTTTAGACATTCCCAGACACATACATCTCTCTCTCATGAACATATACAGACAAGTCTACCCAAGACTAGGTTGACACATGGGCTGCTGCGCTCTCAGTATCGATTGAACCAGGCCTGACGAGTTGGAGGTGTGGCCTTGCAAGACTGTTTTCCCCCTTCTTACTCTCTCTCACTCTTTTATCTCTTGAATGATGTCATTTAAGTCATCTGTTCTCCTTGCACTTGCCTCCCTCCTGCAATGACAATACATAATATTAGTGTTCCCCCTAAATGTCTGTGTCCAATAGCCACGTTTCTCCACTGGGTGGCAGTATGTGAACAGAGGTTTTAAAACCAAAGGCACCGCAGGGCGGGACTCTGAGGAACTCTCGCGAAGCAGACTTTCTTGGCTGATCAAGCGTATTACTGCATTACCTCAGACCCATGTTCCCAGCATGAACAACCCAGGGCTGAAGGAAAAAATGAGAGGGAACTGAACGAACTATAGGGAACCCATTTTATTTAAGTTTCAAATAAGAAACATTTTATTTATTAATTATGATTTGAAATAAAGGTACACATTACTATTATATATTTAGATATAGATATGTATAGATTGATAGATAGATAGATAGATGGATATCTCTTCTGTTTCTTAGAAATGTCTCGCATGGAATAGCCTTAGGTTCTCGAGTTTCAGACGAAAGATCTTTGTTTCTGGACACTTTGAACGTATAATCGAACCCACAATTGTTGATGCTTCACATACTCAACTAGTCTAAAGAAGGACAGTTTTATTGCTTCTTTAATCAGCACAACAGTTTTCAGCTGGGCTGACATACTTGCAAAATGATTTTTTTAATGATCACATAGGTAATTGACTTCGATTACCAAACACAATGTGCCATTGCAACGCAGGACTATAGTTGGTGATAATGGGCCTCTGAACACCTATCTGGTTATTCCATAAAAAATCTTTTCATTTTCCATTTGCAGCTACAATAGTCATTTTCAACATTAACAATGTCTACACTATATTTCTGTTAATTTGATGTTGTTTTAATGGACAATATATACAGTATGTATATATATACACATACATATGAGTGTGTGTGTGTGTGTATGAATGTACTTGTATTCGTATGTATAGATCTGTATGTATGTAAAAGACCAAGCTTGGATAACCAAACTCAACAACAGACAACAAACGTGCTTATGTGCATAAACACACATCTCATGGCTGTGTCTGAGTTTGATCATCAGAGCATGGTCTTTCAATTTGAAAGTGGTTAAATTCTTTCAGGCCCATGCATGTTGGTTAACAAAACTGTGACAAAATAACTGTTCTGTTAATGTAAAACTGCAAATAGGCCGTTTAATTAGGTGAACGTTTGTTGAAGTCTACTCTTAATATGGGCTAAGCATTTCTAGCACAACTACATATGTGCTGTGAATTTTATCAGCATGAGCAACAGAATTGCATGGCTGCTTTCAGAACAAAAGTCTATATTTTCACATAGTAAAACAAATACCAAATAAAAGGAACATCATTTGGAGTAGATAATGCTTAACAGGGTGGAAATAATTTTGTATACAATAAGTTATTTTTAACAGTATACAAAAAGGAATCTCAGTGTGGCATCTCAGTGGGGCATATTTATCTCTGAAACAGAAGTGACATTTTGTCAGCTGCATGGTTACTTACTTTGTTCAAATGTCGTAGAGTTTGAGATGTGTTGACAAGACCCCTGGCCTCGCAAAAGCATACTAAGGACTAATGTGTCCAACCCTGTCAGATATCTCCCCTCTATCATCTGCCTGGATGGTTTAACCATATCAATAGTTTACAATGATTAGTTAAGTTACATGTAGCATGCTTGCCAGCTGTCGTAGACATGACAGTAGGCTGATTCATTAAGATGTAACCAACATCTGCAATTCTCCAAATAGCCTCACACCACATTTTTTCACAGAATAACATTATATCACAGAATAGCCGGACACCACATTTTATGGGTGCACAATCTGTAGGGTACACAGCACGATACGTCCACCCTGGGAATTCAGCTGTTTCTTATGTTTGTAACTGAGTGCATTTCACTTTAATTCAGGCAACCAATTTGTTTAGCAGATTCTATAGAAACCGCAAAACGGGTTGTGTCCGTTTGCATCAGTTTATTGGGCCTTTATTTTGAAGAGAACCAAATGATTGCGCTAATGCTGAATCTAATTTCACTTCATGACTGATATGAAAGGACATCCAATGAAGTTTTAGATTAGTCATATTTTATGAATGGTCAGGACTTTGGGGATTTTTCCCCTGGATTCACATGTTGTAAACGGAACTGTTAGACACTACGCTGTTTTAAGAGAGGTATAAATTAGGTCTCCCTGAGAGATTTTGGTACGTTTCTGTAGTCTTTAGAAGTTCTGGTAATGGAAACTTGCACGCTGAGCAGCGAGAATCCACAAGACACAGTGATTCCAATGGAGCAGCAAGAGTCCGTCCTTATCTTGCTCAAACACTGTCAGGAGATGAAACGACAAGAGAGTCGCTTGCGTCTATTCACGTTGTCTCTGATTCTGAGTTTTGCATCTGTATTTTTCTTTACGCAGCTCGTGATCAGAGACAGCATTGAGAAGGTAAGCACAGAATGGGTCCAGATGTTTTCACAGAGAACAGACGTAGGGAAGTCTTAACTTTTAATGGATTTTTTATTGACTGTTAACTTGTTTGGACTGTTTGTTTGTAGGCTACATTCAAACCGGCAGAATACTCAAGACAGCAGGCTAAAGGTATGTGGGCGTATTTCATTTAGGATATGCATACTTTGTTAGTCCTGTATCGTGATCCATCTATCGAATCCTGCAAACAAATGATTGAATACCACCCACTAGTTAATGACCGTTACCAAACGATTCGTTCTTTTTAAACACTTTTTATTGACTCGATATTAACAACAAATCACTTAATTTATCGTTTGTTTGAAAGACTGGCAGAAATGACCAACATGATAACCAGATTCGTACGCAGTCACGTGGCTGGTGCGCATACGAACCGCAGTTAGTTTTAGATGTAGATAAAAAATACGGCAAGTCGTGCAAACAGCCCATAGAAATCACATATTTGATTAAATTAATGGCAGGGTATTTTGGGATAAGATCAATGTCTATTTACTGGCATAAAAAATAAAAGTGATTTTTCAATATGTTGAAAATGGCTATGCTTAGGATAATGGATTATAAAATTAAATGAATGGCTACAGTTGACTGATTAATTTGTGTGTAATCAAATACATTTTTTAGGAAAGGGGCATTTTTTCCAGTTGCTAAGGTTAGATGCCAGTTACTAGGGTGTGCTAAATTTGAGTTGGAGAGGAAAAACCTACAGGCCACTGGATCTCCAGGAACAGGTTTGGGAAACCCTGCTTTAGGTATATTTTTCCTTACACGCCATTTCATACAGTTAAACTAAACTCATTATCTTTTAAATAATGCAATATTTTGTATCCCTGCTGTCTTTAAAATGAGATTCAGGGTCAAACGTTTTGAATAGTTGGTAATATTTTTTCTGATTAAAGACATTAAACACACAAACAAACATTTCATAACAATAACTTTTTACGTATGGAATTATTTCATTTTCAATTGATTCAGAGGCCGCAAATAAATCCAACTCCAGTTACATTTGAGCATAGTTCGCGGGCACACCTCTGACTCTGCTTACAACATATCCAGTCCCTACTGGTAGCAGAGTAGAGCTCATTACAAAACAAGCATTCAGCATCTCCATCTTTTAAGGTGTCTAATATAAATATTTATCTTTGAACAATCGCATGATTTATCTTAAGAGTTCCCTACATGTAAATATAATATATATAATATAAATCTATATAAAAAATATTTTACACAATTAGATTATATCTACAAATTATTCTAAATGACAAAATAATAGATAAACTTACCTCTGAATCGTTTTGATGAAATAACATTAAAACATTGAGATGAAACAGAGGATTCTTGTAGTTCATTAAGACCCGTGGCAGCCACAGAAAGTGTTGAAAAGAATGGTGACATTTAATGGTTTTTGTGTGAGTTACATGGGGGGGCGTATGGTCCCATGTTACCCTATGGTACGGCTGTATAGAACCTGTTCTAATTGTTCTTTTTAAAATTACAAATATTTTCCAAATACATTTAGACATACATTTTAAAATGTGTTCAATGTATTGAATATATTTTTGCCGGACTATGGAGAATGCCAAGAAGACTGAATTACTCTTACTGACTGAGTGAGTGAATCTGAGTGTAAGTCTGATTGACTTACATTGTTAAATAGCGTAGTGGTTAGAGAAGCTATGGGTCCTGTGATAGACTCTCCTCGTCAAAACAAAGCATTCGTGTTTGTTCCGGATCGACAAAAACTTGTATCAATGTCATTTACGAATGAAAGAAAAACAAATGTTTTTGTGCCATGAAATGAAGTAGATTTGGCTGGGAAAAATTCATCTTCAGTCTCGCTAGAAATTGCTCCATTTTTAAGACTATACGTAGGATGTTAGTAGATACTAGTAAGCTAGTAAGCCGTTTACTGGCTAATAAGCTGTAGTGATTAAAACAGTGCCTCTCACGTGGGAGACCTGAGATTGAATCCAGTGAGGGCTACAATGTTTTTTAATTTGAATTTTTATCGAGTTGAACTAGGCTTGCCTGGTTACTAGTATAGATAGAAGACCTTGGGGTCAACAGGCCCTTTTCCTAAATTAGTTTGTGGCCCCAACACAGGTTTGTGGCCCCCAAGTGCCAGGCCTAGAAACAAATGTATTTACTGACCAGAGATGGCTCCAAGTTACATTGCTTGCATTTCTCTTCTGGGCCTTCCAACTGGAGCAGAAAAGAAACAAATAATATCGAAGTGGTGACATCTGTTAACTCTGACATTAAACTAGGGTTGCCAGGAGAGCATAGCTGAAAACAATATTTTGGGAACTGACCAGGGATATAAGATGAAGAAGAGAACAATGCACAGCACTTTTATTTTGACTTGTTTCCATGCAATTAATGAATTGCTATTGTGTTGTGTGTCAGTTGAGAGTTAGTTTTCCTGTTCGTTTTTCCTAAAAGTGGACTTTTCCACAGCAGTTAGGCTACTTGTTGATTTGGGATTCAGCATTTGTTTGACTGGAAACGGTGGATGTCTAACATTGAGTTCCAAAATAGCTCTCGTAAGACAACATTTCTGGAAGACACAGGCGGTATCAGGGAGCGTTCCCAGATGGTTATATGCATAATGATGACATATCTCGGAAGTTGAGAATCCCATGCCAGAAACTCACAGCTCAGCATTTAATGGCGTGTTATTGAAAGTAAACAGGAGTGACTAATGGAACATATTAAAAAGAGGTTAGTAGTGAGTGGGTTGGTGCTGTCCAGAGATTTTAGTGGGTTTTATCGAAAATAGATTCATCCGCATTCTGTGTGGTCTTCCCTATGCCACGTCTAACAGTTACTTAAAATCTAGACATATTTTGGCCAGAAAATTGAAATAAATTGCTGCTTTACCTAATTTGATATTGACCATCCAAAGCAGGGTACTTTACGGCTAGAAATAAAACAAAATGAAGTTCCGGCAAAGGGGCCTATTGGTTTGACAAGTGTTTTGAATTATTTTCCACTTTGCAAAGAAAAGCAATTTCATGACTTTTAGGATATTAACTACAATTGATACCCAAATGTATTTGCTCGAGCATGCAATATACTTAGACACCTTAACTAAATGGAGAACTCTTCTGAAAAACAAAAGTTTTACAGGACAAACATAATTAATAGTAAAGGTTTTCAGAAACATCTAAAGTATGTCAACATACCCTTTCTAATTTGATTAACAGATATTTGTAGATCTCTGTTTTCAGAACTGGGAAGAAAATGGGAAGTCAGTACAACCCTATACGGCTCTTGTACTGAAGTAAACCATAGTTTTTCTCAAGGTCAAATCAACTTAGTTGTAACCCTAAATACCTTTGAATCATGTGCGCTAGCTCTTGAATTGTTAAAATATTTGGAGCAACTCAGGGTGCCCAGCTCATGCAAAGGTTTTAAAACCAATTGGCTAGCCTGTTTGCCTATGGGTTTATAATGAAGCATCCAGAGGGGCATGTCTACCAAAAGCTGATGGCATGTATATTTTTTCTTATATCAGATGAAGATCAAGAACAAAATCTGATGTTTCAAAATCAGAGAAAGCCAAGCATTCACCTGACAAGTAAGTAACTGAATAAAGCTTTGAGTCACTTCAATTCTAGGATGCATTTTTCTAATGTTACCTGAAATGTTCCAATGATGTTTAAGAATGCACCTTAAACATCATTGTCCAGTTAAGACTTATATGAGCAGGTGAAGGGACCTCCTAACTAATTAGTGACTTTGAAGATTGCATACAGTGTAAGGTACACTGTATGCAGACATTGGGCTCGTCTTGAAATTAGTTCACACTTGTGTCGACCTGTGCAACAGTGGGTAAAATACACATACGGTTGTGCTCATAAGTTTGCATACCCTGACAGAAATTGGAAAATGTGGGTCTTTTATTTACGGATAGTGATCATATAAAGCCATTTTTCATCATGTAGTTGTTTGGCTCCTTTTTAACTCATAATGATAACAGTAATCACCTAAATGGCCCTGATCCAAAGTTTACATACCCTTGAATGTTTGGCCATGTTACAGACACACAAGGTGACACACACAGGTAAGAATGGCAGTTAAATGTTAATTTCCCACACCTGTGGCTTATAAAATTGCAATTAGTGTCTGTGTATTAATGGCCAATTAGTTTGTTAACTCTCAGAACTTTCCTTTTCAACTTTTTTGGAAAGGAAAGAAAAAGGTGCAGTGGTCGCTTAATTTTTTGCAGAGCTGTATTATAAATTCTCTAAGGGTATGTGAACATTTGAGCACAACTGTATTAATCAGAATTTAGCTTCTAAGCGGTTGTAAAGTATCATAGCTGTATATTTATTTATAGCTATGACACGTCAAAAGCGTGGTCCATAGGTTCACAGAGTAGATCAGTCAGATGGATGGGTCCGATATCCTTTAAGGGTTGTAGTCTGCGAGGACAATTTGATTCTGTTCTTTTCTCATGTGTTTTTGACAATGTTACCGCACCCAAATCTGATGGTGTTGAAATTTGAAAGATTTCAAGAAGGGCATTTAATGATACATTTAGTGTTACTGGTAAGACTCTTGGCTGAAAGGTTCTGGAGTACTGCTTTGTCTTACGCACTTCTACTAATGCTTATGCTGTTCAGTGCATACTTGTTCATAAGTTGCGGAACTGGGCCCACATAACTGAATTGCCACCCACAGAGGCTTCCATGAGGCCTTTGGGAACCTACACATGCCGTGTCTTCCTTCCAGCACTGACTTTTATTTCCTGATAACTCATTTCACGGAGTGGGGTACAGCTGCCGTAGATCACATGATAAATTGAGGGTGTTTGTTTTGCCCGTTTTGTGGATTCCCATGTTAGGCCAGTATCACAACTGTCAGAACAGGCCCTTCATCGGTTAGATGTATCCCACAGCTAGCACACCTGAATCAACTTATTAAGTCAATAAGTCAAGCCCTTACCTGTTAAATCAGGTGAGTAAGTTCAGGGAACAAACTAAACGGTGAGATGGCTGGGTGGTCCCCAGGAGAGGGTTGAAGACCTATGCTTAAGGAATCAAAATCCAGTATTAAATGTAGAAGTGTGCAAGGCAAAGCAATACTCCAGTAAGTTTTAGCTGGGAGTGTTACCCCAGGACAACAGGAGCCTCAGAAACATGTCTAGATTGTTATGCTCGGAGAACATGGTAACTATATTATGTTTAGGTTTGGTGGAAATGTTAATGGAACCTTTTCATAACCCACAGAAAACATAAATGTTCTTGTGTTCATGAGAATGGATCATTGGCGAAGCGTACAGATAATATGTTTATTGAGATTTATACGATAGTCTGAGATCAGAAGACTGGTGTGGCTTAGTAGGAGCTTGATATTCAGATATCCTCTAGGTTATTTTTTGCCTCTTTGGCTCCTTGTAAGTGTAAATATGATCTGTTGATTAGTGTATCTTCAGTGTACCGGCTTCCACAGCTTTACAATGATGTTTTCAATTCTGTACTTACCTTTTTTTATCTCATCTTGTAGAAATGCTTTTTGCTTTTGGTTATCATTGAAATCCCCTGAAGGCACACAGACGTGGTGTTTTTCACATGCTTACAGTCACACGTACTGCATGCATTTTTATACTTCATCTCTCCTCTCTCACCTCAAGCACCTGATTCAAACTGCAGTGTGATTACTAAATACATCCAATGGCAACACAAGCATCACTACGGCCTGGTCCATCTGCAGGGTTTCGTCTACGACAAGGCCAACAGCTCTTTGGTTGTCCCTCAGGATGGTCGATACTTCGTGTACGTGGGGATGAACTTTCGAAACATATTGGAGGAACTCCAGATTCTTTCTCTAAAAGTTGAGAAATACTCAGTGTGCTACAAGGAGTTTGTAGAAGTCCTGGAAGTCAAGGACACCATACCAGCAAGCACGCAAATATCTGTAAATAGAAGGACAGTCTATACAGGACAAGTGTTGTCTCTGATGGAAGGGGACTTGCTGAGGGTGTGGCTTGATGAAAAAAATTATAAATTGATTGATTGTACATCAGAGAAAACCATGTATTTTGGTGCTTTTTTACTGTAGACCAGGCTTTCTAAATGGTCCCAAAATATATATTTAAGATATAATTATTATATTTCATTTATTTATAATGCCCTTTAGCATTTTTGAGAACATAAAGCTAAACAGTCAAGCTCTCATTGATTTTGATCATGTATGAACATAAGAATGTTCATTAGATATCAAATCTACACACCCTTATTGAAAATGTAGCTTTTGTTCATTTACAAGCTGACATAAAGACAAATCATATCAGACTTTTTTCGGCTTTAATAAGATATTGTAACTAAAAATATTTAATAAAAATAACATTTTTATTTATACATATATTTTTTAACTGTCAATGTCGGTTGCAAAAGTGAGTATATCCGCAATAATGGGAAGAGATTAAGCTCAGACATAATTTGTCTGGATTTTTCAGCCTTCACATGGACCAAAGCTGCATTTTCAATAAAGGTGTGTAGTCATTCCATAGAATTACTGGACTTAAACATTTTTAAATGTTCCCTTTAGATTTATGGCTAAATGTGTAGAATTATAGGAAATTAGACTTTGCTTCAACTGGACAACCAAATGTTCTATCAAATGTATTTATAAAGCTCTTTTGGCATCAGCAGTTGTCAAAAAGTGCTTTTACAAAACACCAATAAAAAACAATAAAAAAATGCTTGATTGAGGGATGCTACATCTCTTACATGCATGTTTTCCTTTACAAATATTTATTTTTTGATATCATTGTTGTTATTATTATTATGTTAGTTATTTGGTTGGCTAGTCAAAAAAAAGTTTGCTATACATTTTACTGCTTTTAATTAGATGTTGTTAAATAACAAAGATTTGATTTAGTACTGGAAGTTAGGTCAATTCCTAACACAAAGTTTTGCTTCCCTCTATGCTGGACCTTAATGCAAGTGAAAAGCTCAGGATTATTCATTTCAGATGAGGTTCATTTGCACAAATGTTGGTGGATAATAGACAATCATGGTGGATGATTGTCATCCATGGTGGATAATCCACCATTTTGGTGGGTAACAGACAATCATTTTCCATGTTCCTCATTTTTTAGTACATAACTCGTATGAAAAACCAATTGACCAATTGACTCATCTGAAATGAACTGTCAAACACAAAATCCATCTTTATAATAATAATAACAATACAAGGGAAATATACAATGCTTTACAAGGATCCAAAGTCGCTTACAGTGTTCAAATTGCACATTACAAAAAACACAGCTCTAGGGATCGGTATTTTTATTTCTACTGTGGATTTTTCTGTGTGGGCAGCTTCCCGTTTCTTGATTCATATTAAACTGCTCCTTAAAAGGATAGATAACCAAAACTGTAATAAAACTGTTATATCATCCATGTCGTTGTAATCTTGTTCAGGTCAGATCTTGTGAATGTATTCTCAGGTAAAATTGACCTTTTGTTGAATAAACTATTTAATACATATGAAATCTTTGATTTTTTTTAATGCTTCCTTGGTTTAAAAGAAAAACTGAGAATGTTTGATATTTGACAACAGAACTATTCTTTTGTGTGTGGAGTGGGGTGAATTTATGCCAGGAAAAGTTTCATCATACCAGGAAGTTATCAATTGATTTGTCAGTAGTTGTGGGTGGAATGGAAAGATAGTTGTTCATGGAAAATCCATATTTGAAAACCACGTTTTACGTCTGAAAACTTTACGTAACATACTAATACGTGTCTTCCCCATTCAGTAAGGGGAGTATCAATAAAGGCTTAAAATCTCATTTTCACTTTCACTTCATAACTTATAAAGATGTAGATCTAATATTATTTTGATGATTTAATATTTCATATATTGCCAGAATTAATTTTGGTTACTTTATATTTTACCACATTTGGGTTTGACAAAGCATTGCATTTTATATAACTCTAATACATTTCTGAAATACTAGCAGCAAAATGTTAATGCAACATTTAAATATATTTTTCAATTTTGGTGAATAGTACACACATTATAGTAGTACTTGATCCAACAACAACAATGCATTGTTCAATGACCCTTACTGGAATTCAGAATCACTGCATCCATGACAAGTGAAAATGCTGATCCACTAGTTTACATTGGAGTTGTTTCATTTAATCTTTGCATTTAACTTTTGGTAGAACATAGAGTGTGATAATATACACTGCTCCAAAAAATTAAGGGAACACATAAAACACAAATCGTGTCTCGATGAACTAAATGTAGTAACGATCAAAAACTTGATTGTTACTACTATAACTTGATCGTTTTCAAACTATAATTAGTTGAACACAAAATGACGTTACAATGGTCAATGGAATCCAAAAT
Source organism: Esox niger (assembly GCA_016801105.1). Taxonomy (NCBI): domain Eukaryota; kingdom Metazoa; phylum Chordata; class Actinopteri; order Esociformes; family Esocidae; genus Esox; species Esox niger. The sequence continues at coordinate 4,027 of JACXGJ010006357.1, read as the reverse complement.
ACCAAATGTTGAAGGCTCGAATCAAATTCACACCAAAAATCTAAATAAGCAATTGAAATCCCAGGCTGTTCTAAACTGTATGAATGTCATCACAGCTAACTAATAATGTGAAGTGTGTATGACCCCACATGCCTGGGTGTACTACCGATAATGTCTGATAATGTCCCACTAGAGGACGATGGGCCATCATGCAATGCCTCAGGGAGTCTGTTTCTGACTTTAGTCTGACACATGCGTACTAATAGCCTGCTGGAGGTAATTTTGTAGTGCTCTTGCAGTGCTCCTCCTGTTCCTCTTCGCACAAAGGAGCAGATACCGGTACTGCTGCTGGGTTGATGCCCTTCTATGGCCTTCCTGGTATCTTCTCCATGCTATTGAGACTATATTGCAAGGCACAGTGAACCTTGTTGCAATGGCACGTATGGATCTGCCATCCAGCAGGAGCTGGACTGTCTGTGCAACCTGAATGGACTGCAGGCACCACCTCATGCTACAAGTAGTGACTAAGGCACTAACAAAACTACCGAAGAATCAGTCAAGAAGGATAAGTAAAGAGCAACTTTCTGTGGCCACCACCTGCAAAACCATTCCCTTTTTGGGGATTGTCTTGCTGTTGCCTCTCCAGTGCACCTGTTGTTACTGTCATTTGCGCCAAAACAGGTGACATTGATACACAATTGCTTATGCTTCCTAAGTGGACAGATTTATATTTTTGACGTTTAATTGTCTTAGTGTTATACTGTGACGATTATGTGATCCCTTAATTTTTTTGAGCAGTGTAGTTAGTGTTATGGGCCCTTGCAGTTCTACCTGTGCGCATGTGTGTCTCTGTGTTACCTGCATACAGGTGCAGAAAAGTGATTGGACACTGGTCATTATTTTTCGGTCGGGGCCAATCAGATGTAGTCAGCTGATTCTCAAGAGACCTCATTTTGTTTCTCTCTAGTGTCTTTCTTTGCCCCTTGTAAAGCATTTGTATGTTGTGATGTAGTATATTTTACTACAAATTGCCCATTAATTTCTGTTTTAATGCATCCACAGAGTTGGGTGCAACAGGGGAAATAGTGTTAGGAGAGTTGCCCATGGGTATACATACCAGGGATGGGGAACCAAGGCTATCTGAACCATTGAGGCTTGCTCAGAAAAAAACGCTTAATTACTGGAAGATTCCAACATAGTGCACTGCAGGGACATCTGCTGAACAAAATGTAGTATGACATGTATAATTAAGACGCATTGTATTTAGCCCAAAGCAGTGTATTTGAATTAATGGTAAGGATGAATGAATAATGAAGACAATTGAAAAGGGTAACTTCAATAAAACATGACATTCTTGAGGAAGAATGGATGAAACTTTAAGTTCAATAAAATCGTAATACACGCAACAGTAAGACTCGAACCCTGTAAACAGTAGTCTGAAACAAAACGGTTGCGCCACATTATAAGATGCTTGGGTTTAGTATTTGGTGCAATGTGGGGTGATACGTTCCGGTTTGAAAATTACTTGGTCCAACGAAACTTCAGGCATCATCGATCACGTGATACTCCACAAAAATATCAATTCGTTTTAGTCTCATTCATAGAATTTGATTAATGATTTTGTCTAGTTATTGTAAAAATGACAAAAACGGTGAGCCATTTTATTTAACAAAACGCCTTGGTAACATTCTAGTCCAATCAAAGTTATTCCATGAACCTATAGTAAACATATCACCATATATCAAATAATGCCAATGGGTCATATAATGTTTCGCTTACAATGTCGATATTGACTACAATTAGACCTATTGTTTACCAATTTAAGCGCAGAGTTGTGCACATTATGGAAGCGTGATGTTTCCAATTAGTCATTGGAAAATGCATATAGCACACGTGTTATTGTTCGCGCAATTTAACTTAGATTAAAATATAACGAGGGGAGAACAGAAGATTAAAAAACGCTTGGATAGTTAACAAATTATGGTTTAAGCCTACCCACATCTCCAGGCACCACACCACGGTCTTTGGCTGTGCGTATAAATTGGTATTCATGCGCTTTCACAAGTCTTTTGAAAACATCTGAAAGCGCATCATGAAAAAAAAGCTAACCAGGCAAGCCTTGTTCAGCCAGCCCTCGATTAGAAGGAATAAGTGTTGTTGTCCCTGGCTGGTTTCAATCCGCCGTTTTCTATGTGGCAGACTGTGTTTTTAACCATTATTCTATTTAAATAGTGGGAATGTGACTCTAATCCTCAGCCATAAAAATGTTGCTGAAATAACGTGGACACCTGAATGTTTATTAAAATAACTGAAGTGTACTCTTGCACAAATATTATTGTAAATTGCTGGCTCATAATGAAAATAATGACTACAACCGCTCCATGACTGGGTCGTTTCTATACAAAACAATAACAGTATAAAAATGTCACGTATTAAAATTATTCTCTTAAATATATGAAATGCATGACATTACAGAGTGGATATATACTGTTGTGCGATGGCTGAAAAGTACAGAGTGGATAAATATTTCTGAGAGAAATTTGAATGCCTGAGAGGGGAATTGAACTGGGTTATAATATTGAAGATTGGGGACATTCCCAAAAGACCACAGAGCCTGCTTGCAGTCGATCCACCTCTGTATAGTCTCCCAATGCAACTTTTATCCCGTCCATTACATATTTACTGAAATGCCTTGGCCAACAGAATGTTTATTAGCAGAACTAAAGTGTACTCTTGTAAGAAGAGGAAATCGAAAACATTGTCTGAATCTCAAACCGCATACTATGGACTGCCAGTAGCCTAAGTACTTAGTGGATAATGGTGAAGTATGCACGGTTATGTTTATAGTAAGCTAGTATGGCAGTATAGGAACCAATTGGGACATACTATCTCATCCGAAAGTTGCATATCGACATTAGATTCCTTTGACACACATTAACAACACGCCAAATTTGAATATTTAGCTAGACACCATTCATCAACAGAACGGCTTTTTGCCATTGGCCGTTTTAACATCTTATTAGCAGGTAATAGGCCTACGAGTATCGACTTACTATTTATAGTCATAAGAATTGAGCAATTGCTAGCAAGACTGAAGATGAATTTTACACTGCCAAAGCAATTTCATTTCATGGCACAACAACGTTAGTTTTTGCCAGACCGTGTAAGCAGAGCTGGCCAAAAAGAGCAAGTGTCTTACAGTGGGTGAGTGACTGACAGATTAAATGACTATTGTTAAATAGCATAGTGATGAGGGAGTGCAGAGTGGAGGGTCAGAGCGATGGCGTTCTCTGTGGATCTGTTATGTCTGTAGGCAAACTGCACTGGGTCAATTGTTACATGCATGGAGTCTGTGATGTGAGTTAACTATCAATGTAGGTGACTATAACTCACATTTTCATCAAGTGAATAGACCAGAGAATTAGAAACCCCTATTCATTTACCGTATAAAGGGTTGTGGTCTATATTACCCCAAAATGCATACACATAGGTGTACTTCAAAAATCATTTTTTTTAACCTGAACAAATCCTAATGCATACTTTGATCTGTCCATGGCAAAGATTGAACACCAGTCACTCACATGGCAGGCTGCATCTCTGACCACTACGCTATTTAACAAGGGATAGTCAGTTTGTCAATCACTAGCGGCGAGTGACCGATGTGCGGTCAATGTTGGCAACCATGTCCAATACAACAAAGTTCCTCCCAGCATGCCCATCCACACGAAAGGAAACGCCCTAATGCAGTCCATCCATCCCGCCGTGCGAAAATACCAGACGTTCGAAACTCTTCATCACCACTGAGGTAAGAGCTACAGGCCGGGAGTCATTAGGATGTCCGGTTTTGCTCTTGAGAGAAAGTTGGCTTGAGAAACTCAACAGAACACAGAGGTACTAAATTAACTCTTGAGCACAGGTGTATAGATAGAACACACGTCCTGTCTATTCCTCCTGCTAGGAGTTGCCCATGTAACTGTCACAGGCTTGAGGGATAGGACCACTGACCATATGTTGGAACAACCCATACAAGGGTCATTTAGGCCTTTCT
>JACXGJ010006356.1:17562-34980 GCA_016801105.1 Esox niger | reverse complement strand
GGGGGGTTTGGGTCGCGGATACTCCGACGGGCCGGGAACCAGATGCCTCCACGGTCATTTTACCTTATTGGGGTCCCCGGCGGTGATGATCCACAAACACTGGGAGTTGCTCTCATACTGGATGGGGAAGTTGGGCGACGTGAAAGTCCCAGAAGGACCCTGGAGATTCGAGCCGCACGTTTTCACTGAAACAGTCAAGAGAGGGGCAAATGAGAAACAACGACACCTGGGTTTCCACAGCTTTTTACCTGAGAAGTCAAATGCTCAAAGGTGGAGGGGTTAATAGGTGCTGTTAATGTTCTCTGTCTGACAGGTATAAGAGCCTGGTAATCTGCAGCCACAGGTGGTTCTGTGGTGTTTCAATGTGCCAGGTGAGCGGCTTCACCTTTGCAGACCGGCCTGTGGTCACTCCAGGCAGCGAACACCTCCGCCACCCGTTGGCAGGTGATCGTTTTGGATCCTTGAAGCACGTGGTCTTCATCACAGGTAAACTGAGCCGACGCTCCAACACTTCAACGGGCAGAAACACATTGGTACAAATGAATCGGTGCTTGGAAATATTGGAACATTTCAGCTCTTCTGTTTTGCTTCTGCAGCTCTGTCAACTCGCGATTTGCAGATGCTCCATCCATTAATTTCGGGATTTATGCAAACATTGTTTTAACACGGTCTACGTGCAAAACGTGATTAAACTAATATATTTACTATGGCGAACGGTTAGTCTTTGCAGCAATAGTTCTTTCTCTGTATTTGCGGTTAGATATCTTTAGTTCTGCCCCTCAGCCTTTTTATAAAACCATTTTGGGGAGGAGGGCACTTTGCTGTCGTTTTAATTAGACAATTAGACTTTAACTACAAATGGCTAATATAGCCATGGCTAATAAAGATTATATAGATTTTTTTCTATGCCTGTATTCCTGTGCTGTTTTCTTATTCAATACATTATTCTTATTCTGTAACTGACTCTGTAGCTCCTTGGCTATATATCGTACACTTCTAGTGACGAGGGCCACTTGAGTAGGCAGGCTTATTTAGAGGAACGCTCACCTGAAGTCAGAGCCGCTGCGTTTCCCATTCTCGGGTTCCCCTGGGTCAGGGCAATAATTGGACACCTGTTTAATTCCTCCTTCATTCACTGTTGGAGGCAACAACAAAACAGTGTGTTATTGTACATACCAGACCGTCATCCAGGTATATACACAGAAACCCAGGAACATTTATGTGAACATTCATGGCAGATAACACTTTGAAAAGAAACTTTCTAAGACTGTACAGCACCATTCGTGTATATTGTCTTATTCAGTACTGTACGACTATAAAGACCCCCTAACCAGGTGAACACACAAATAACCGTTAGTAGATAGACTGTTATTAACGAGCAGCTAATGTTCCAGGCACAGATACACAGAGGTAACATATGGTCAGGGAAGGTTCATTATTAATTAATTATCAGGATGTATATAATAAATTCTCCTAAAGTTACATTACTAACCTGATCCATTGGTTAACATGTTTATAGAATTGTTGAGTGCATGGATTTGATGTGTTGACAAGGGGCATATCCAAACGGGACCTTTACTCTCAGCATGATTTGTTTCGTTTCTGTTTCTGTATGTTATTTCATGAATAATCTTAGTTTCGGCTTCCGTTTAGTTATTTCCTGGACATGCTTGTTAGTTTGTGGTGATGTTTTTTGTTTGTTTCGGTTTGTTAGTTTGAGGTTATAGTTGTTAGATTCTGTTTGTTAGTTTGTGGTTGTGTTTGTTAGTTTCATCTTTGTATTTGCTATTTACTTTACATTACCTAGTGTAATGGTGCTGTTTATTGCATATAACATTTACTGACAGATTACGCAGCTTATTATATTTTATATGCGGAGACTAAAAGATAATGTTAGATCATTTAAATATTTATGATCAGTGAGTATCGAATATTATATACATGGAATTAGGGTTATGTAAAATAATTCATTTAGATTTTTTACATATACATTTTCTTATAATAAATATACAGTTTATATATTACAGTTGACATTTACAGTATACACATGAGAACATCAGTATAGTGTAGTATATCTCCAGACGCAGTATGATGAACAGAGTTGGAGTGCAGTATAATGAAGCCATAACTCACAAGGGTTTCATTTAGCTTGATGTGGTGAGCTCTAGGGATGGGAACAGTTAGTCGGATATTTGAATAAACTAAATTAACTTAGTATTCGAGTACTTGTGTGAATGTGTGTTTTTTACATTTCAGCATTTCTTTGGTTTAAATACTTTTTTCTAAATACTATTACAGTTCCAATATCAAGGATTTTACATACAATGTTATACCATGACATTTAAAAAAAGTAGAGAACGTTTCTAAGTCGTTTTTACGTTTCTAAGTCGACTGTTGTTTACGTTCGTCAATCAAAGCAGTACTGGTGACCCACTCAATCAGAATGCTGAAATATATAAGGCATAGCCTGCTGTTAGCAATTGAATGAAAGTTAACTAATTCAAGGAAATATTTAATATATTTATGAAATGACTGTTATGTATGAACAAATGATTTGATCCCAAAATGCAATGGAAAATTAGACTGTGGAATCTAAAGGCAGTTGAGTGCAGAAAACAGTGAGTTAAGCAAATAGCATATAGATGGCTAGCTTAGCTGACTGGGTTCTCTTGACTCCCATCCAATAAACTCAATGTTATGTGTTGATAAATATTGCCTTCTAGTTCTGTATTTTTGTGTCTCAACCATGCGGGCTAGCTATTTTCTCATATGGAGGGACACTGAATTGAGCGAATGCATTTGCATTGGCTTAATGTTTCAGATAACCGAATATTACTCAAACAATAACACACTGTTTGGATAGTAAAATCACATCCCTAGTGAGCAGTAGTCTTTATTAAGATGGCTGCTCAGGGCTATAGGAAAGGTGGCGGGCTGGGTTGGCGATGCTCTTGACCAATCAGTCACGTTGTCTGCAATCCTGAGTAGTGGGACGACTGGATGAATTGTCGGAGGTACAGTCGTTGCAGTAAAGTGAGCAGTGAGAGCAGGCAGCCTTGTGGTGCCCCTGTGCTAACGGTCAAAACGTCCGCAAAGTGTTCGCTCATTCTCACAAGTTGAATCCTGTTTAAGTTCAGTTAGTTGATGGTCCCCGTGGCGATGGGGTTGTTGTGAGTTAAAGATACAGTACAACTGGTTTAGGTTATTCGGCAGCAAGGAACGGTTTGCAGCCTGTTGAGAGCCTTTTGTTTTAAATTGGTAATCTGCTGGCTACCCTTCCAGGCAGAGAGGCAGTCCTTACTGAAGAACTGCTCTAGCCTGAATTTGATGAAGCATTTTCTTGTGTTCCCTATGGAGGCCTTTGTACAATGCTCTTGAGGTCCCCATCTTTGGCAAAGCAGAGAGTCTTACAGGCTTCCTCTTTGTCTCCCAGGAGACATCTAAGTACACCATTGGACTGTGGTTTGTAGTTTCTTTGTTAAAATCTGTTTGATGGGATGCAGATTCATTCAAATGTACTGATGTATAATGTGACCCTGATCAAGACCGATCCCACCCAACCTTTGTTCCTCGCACGCTGCTATGTGTTGCCCGCACCTCTGCCAAACGTACTTCTCAGTCCATTTCCTCACTGAATAATTTGACAGGCTGTGCAATTTTAGTTTTGTCTGCAGACAATTAGGAGATAAAGTGTCCCTTCAGATGGTGTTCTGGACAAGAATTGAATGCAGCAAACTTTCTGCTGCTCGATAAAAATTGAATTTCTTTTCACACCTGGGATGTTTGATGGTGAAAATAAAGTAGTCTGGAACCAAAATAAACTTTGTAGACGACATTAAAACCACTTAAAAACTGTCTAGTCCCATCTAGCTAAGAATCCGTGATGCCATGAGAGTATATGTGGTTATGTTTACATTAGTGGCTACAAATCTCAGTTTAAGGAATAAGTAGCTCTTCAACAAACAGGCATGTGTTATTCTCTGAACTCTTTTACGGAGTAGGCTAGTTGCAGCTTGTCCCCCATAACTTTTCTTGTCTTCCCTTGAGTTCATCCTTCCCTTCATCTTTCTCAAATGCTGCAATGATTTCATCGACCTCATAATGTGTAGCCCACATCCCTGCATCATTCCTCTGTACATCTGAGATTATGGCCAAATAAAAGTCTACCGGCTATTTGAACAAACACTCCAAAAATAAAAAGCCTATATGTCCTCGAGAGACAGGCAGTCCGTTCAAAGTAGTTTGGTTTTTTGTTCTCAGCCAACGATATGACAAATAGCAGTAGGCTGTAGTTATTCCTAGCTTCAAGACGTTTGATGGGGTGTTATAAAATACAACTGTACAGACATACTTTTGAAATACATTCAGGACATTTATAGCAAACGTCTGTTTTGTGGCGTGGGTCAGCAGCCCAAGTGGTCCCTATACACATGTACTGCTGCATCATGGGTAAAAACCCCATCCAAAGACATTTCACAACTGTTTTCAGTCAAATATACCTTGAAATTCCCCCCCAACATAGATCTTTAAAAAGACTGTCATTAGCGGAATAATGTGTTGTTTCCCCAGAAACACAACAAATACAGGTTTCTTCTCCTGCTTTAGCAGGCTCAGGAACAGTTTCTTTCCATCTACTATAACCCTTCTGAACTCTGTGACCCATCACTAACCATACCCCCCCCCCGCCTCAAAGGGATCTTGTTGCACTACTCCCTTGGTACTACTCTGACACTTCCTTGCAAAGTCTGATTATGGAGGTTTTCATTTGTTACAGGTACGTGTCTACCTCGGGAACCTCACTGCTACTATCCCTGCATTTCAGTTGCACATGCACCTTGCACATTCAATGTGCCTCCTTGCACATTTAGAATTGCCATTGTACTTGGATTTTTGCAGTTACATACACATCTACCTCAGGACCTCACTGCTGCTATTTGGTTGCACATGCTACCTTACTCCTTAATTTTGCCTCCATTGCACATCTTGTATGCCATTTCGAATTGCCATTTGTATCCCCACGACTATTTATCCCACTTGTAACATACCGTATAGTAAATTCCTGTACATTTTCTTCCCTCTATTTGCCTTAACTGCACATTTAGTACTGCCAGTTGTACTGCATTTGCCCTCATTGCACATCTATACATTCCACATGTAATATACATATACTTAATACTTGTACATTTTTTTGCCCTCTTTAATTTGCACTTCTGGTTAGATGCTAACTGCATTTCGCTGTACTGTACTTGTTCAATGACAATAAAGCTGAATCTAATGGTATATGCATTGCCACGACAGGATAAAAGTTAATCCTGTCTTTAGGTCATAATCCTATGACCAAAAGTCAGGGAAGGGGTATATACGTAACAATTTAATATTTCATAGCTAATATCTGATTTCAGAAACTGAATGATATGAATTACCTGCTAGAATGCTTATTGTTCAAAGGGTTTTAATTGACTTTACAGTTTATATTTCTAGACAACAACATCGAATGTTTTACTTACTAAGAGTAATCTTCAGTGTTATTTTGATATCATAACAATATCTAGGAAATTTCATTTATCTGAGCCCAGGTTATTGGGATGGGAGCCAGGTCAAACAATTATAGAATCTAACCAAAGCGTTCACAGAAAAGGCCATTCCAGCCATGGCAACGGTTAAGTCGGCATTGCAAAAATAATAAATATTTGGTGCATCTTAAGTAATTCCCCATTCTCCACAAAACTTTTGCCTATTCAGTGTTTTGTCAGCTAGAAAGCTGCTTATCCAGGTGGTTTTGATGTAGTCCTGATGACTACAGGAAACAGAGTGGCAATCGGCAACTTCTCACAAGGTTCATCACGGCTTGAACCAGGAGGCGGCAACTATTCTAAATGGTAAACGAAAACCTTTACTCCACCGCCTGGCTGCTGTGCCGGAATGATTCATTCATTAGCTTCCCTTCACATGGGTACGCCTACTCACTTTTTTGTGGACTTTTACTTTACAAAAGTGTCATTCAGGCCATTGCTTTTTAATTCCATGGCATTTTTATGTATTGCTTGGTTTTTAGGGGTCTGATTGCTGTATGTACAGCTGGTATACTTGACAACTTTGCATAATTTGATGACTGGTCCCATAGCTTCTTCTCTAATACTGCAGGCTATCTGGTGTTTAACAGCCGTTGTTGTGCATTCAGACCACATTTCAGAGGAGCCTACTCCTTTTATTTGAACATATTGTAAGGTGCAGTGGAACAGAAGCCATGTGTAGCTTGTTAAACTGTGCCCTACATTATTACTCATGACACAGGTGTTTTGTGAGAAACTGTCAAACTAAATAAAGAAACAAACAATGCATGTGTGCATGGGCGTGTGTTTAAACATGTTTGTGTGTTTCAACATGTTTGTGCATGTTGTGAGTTTCCTACATGTCTTTTAGGGGTCCCCAATGGGAATATTTTTATTTATGATTGGTTAGGTTTAGGGAAAAATGCACATTTGGGCATAGTGTTAGATTTGAGAAAACTTTTAGGATTAGGCATTAACTGTCAGTTTTAGGTTTAGGCGTTAAGGGTAAGTTAAGGTAAGCCATACATTTTTTTAGATTTAGGTTTAGGTAATGGTATGGTTGAAGATTAGGTTTAGGATTAGGTAATGGAATGGTTTAAGATAAGGTTTAGGATTAGGTAAGGGTATGGATTAAGATAAGGTTTAGGGTTAGGTAATGGTATGGTTTAAGATAAGGTTTAGGGTTAGGTAAGGGAATGGATTAAGATAAGTTTTAGGGTTAGGTAAGGGTATGGTTTAAGATAAGGTTTAGAGTTAGGTAATGGTATGGTTTAAGATAAGGTTTAGGGTTAGGTAAGGGTATGGTTTAAGATAAGGTTTAGGGTAAGGTAATGGTATGGATTAAGATAAAGATAAAGGGATATGGCTAGGGAATAGGGAACATGGACTTCTTGTTAAGGATTAGGGCTAGGGAATAGGGAACATGGACTTCTGGGTAAGGATTAGGGCTAGGGAATAGGGAACATGATCTTCTGGGTAAGGGTTAAGGCTAGGGAATAGGGAACATGGACTTCTGGGTAAGGGTTAGGGCTAGGGAATAGGGAACATGTACTTCTGGGTAAGGATTAGGGCTAGGGAATAGGGAACATGGACTTCTGGGTAAGGGTTAGGTCTGAGGACCCTACAAGTATTGAAAACCCACATGTGTATGTGATCTCGGTCTATTTGTATACTTAGGGTCCTGGTGTTTCCACAAACATCAATCTCAAGATATTCATGGCCAGTCCCCAGTATGGCACACATCCTGGTTGTGTTCCATTGTCTGCCCCAAATATATACCTTTCAACCAGTTACAACTGGGCTCTGAGCAGCACATTATGTCAACATGATCACACTATGTCAACAGGATCACACCATGTCAACAGGAACTCAGGGCTAGTTTATGAGTCCATTATTACGGAATAAAGATCCAAACCCTGTGATCTGTGATCAGAAAAACCTTTCTGAGCAGTGATGTTAATGAAGCTGCTCAGTAGTCCATTAAAAGGCATTCATTTAATCTGAAGAGTAAACACATCATCTGTAAAGTGAACGGTCACTCATCCCTGACTGCTGTTATCCTCCCTCTGCCTGCTTTCGTCACTTCTTTCTTCCATGCCTCTCTCCCTCCCTCCTCTATGTATCTTTCTCTCTCGCTCCCTTTATTTTCCCTCCTTCCCTCCATCTCTGACTATCCCCCTCTCTCAATCTCTCCCTGCCTTTGTAGGTTTATGTCTGTCTGTGAGTGTGTGTGTGTGTGTGTGTGTGTGTGAGTGTGTGTGTGTGTGTGTGTGTGTGTGTGCCCATCAGACCATTCAGAGAGAGACAGGAAGCCTTTTGAGGCCAAACTCGATAAATTGATATTATGATTTGTGCTGCAGTGTAGCTATACAGATCCTGTTTCCGACGGAGAACTGAAGGGCACTATGTTTGTCAAAATGACAGGGAACCTCACAACAGAACCCAGTACTCAGAGGTGCGTCAACTGGCAGGAGGCAAAGCTCCGCCCCTGCCAGTACAAACTGTCGCTTGCAGCCATCACACCATAAGATGCAGCAGCTTCAAATGAAGAACAACACAGCTCAAACTGACAAATAGCACAAACAACCATGCACATGCACACAGATGCGAGGAATATATATTAAAATATTGTTCAAATTAATTGATTTATTGTTATTGCGGTTTTCATACGGTTCATTTATTGAATGTCATCTTTAGTATTTAATTAGAACTAAATGTACTTCAAATTATCTCAATTAGGACAGTACAAAAGAGTGCGAAAACAGAACACAAGACCGAAAGTCTCAATTTAGATGTTGTATTTCAAAATTGCAAGGCCACCTTTGATGCAGTCTTGCACATATTGCATTTACTTAGGTGTTTTTTAAAGAACTGTTTTGAGCCATAGATTGACTTGGCTTGGCTAGCAGTAGTCAACTAGTTGGCTAATGTTTTGGTTATCTGCCAGTTCCTGATCTTCTCAGAATATTGTTATGAGAGTTGCCTGAAGCGTTAAAGGAATTGAAAACAGAGGAACACAACAGTGATATGAAAGTGGACTCGTAGTAAGGAGAATAATTGGCTTGTATTCTGAACTTTGTGGGATGAGATTCTGGTGCTCAGAGCTGCTGACTAATCCTGCAAACTGAGTGCCACACAGAAGGGAAGAGGACAAGTCCAGGGGATTTAATACTCCCCAGATATTTCCTGAACAGGATCACCAGCAGACCATTTCCTGACACTATCTGCAACAGAATTCAATGACTTGGCCTTTCCGTTGGCTGTTTATCAATGGTGTATGGTTGTTTGACTTTTAGTTCTTGAAGCACTGTGATTATACAAAAAAGTATTTTTTGTTGTTATTATTACTTGTAGTTGTAGTAGTAGAAGTAGTAGTGGTAGTAGTTGTATTGGTAGTAGTAGCATTAGTGCAAGTAATGGTAGTAGTAGTAGTGGTAGTATAAGTAGTATTATTAGTAGTAGTGGTAGCAGTAGTAATATTAGTAGTGGTAGTAGTAGTATTAGTAGTGGTAGGAGTAGTAGTATAGGTAGTAGTGGTAGCAGAAGTAGTATTTGTAGTTTAAGTAGTAGCATTGGTAGTATTAGTGGTAGTTGTTTTTGTGGTAAACGTAGTAGTAGTAGTAGTAGTATAAGTAGTAGTAGAAGTTGTAGTAGTAGTAGTAGTAGTTGTAGTAGTAGTAGTATAAGTAGTAGTAGTAGTAGTAGTAGTAGCTGTGGTAGTGGTAGTTGCAGTAGCATTGATAGTATTAGTAGTAATTGTGGTAGTAGTGGTAGTTGTAGTACAAGTAGTAGTAATGTTAGTTGTAGAAGTAGCTAATTAATAAACATACTAAATTCTTATGAAGCCAGAATACAGTTGACATTTGATAAAGTAAATTAATTTACTTTTTTTTCAATATTATAGTTCTTACACACACACACACACACACACACACACACACACACACACACACACACACACACACACACACACACACACACAAGAGTAAAACATTGGCATAAAGACAAATAAGACTTACTCAAAGAGAGCTTGTTATTGTTGTCCTTTCCCGGTAATAACTTTACCCCTCTGGATTTCAGCTCTCCAGAGCTTTTCACTGGTCCAGAGTAGAAAAACATTTCATTAGATAAAACAAAGTTTCAGTAGGAGCTGAGGACAACGGTGCTGTCTTCAGTTGGAGAATAAAACATAACCCCTGAGGAACCAACGAAGAAGTCTAATTGCTATCGGATGCATCTTTTCCTTTGAAAAATGGGCCATTATTATTTTGTCCGTTGGTGTCCAGAATCCCACCCTATTCCCTATATTTTTAACTAGGGCTCATTGGGTTCAGGTGAAACACAGGCCACGATGTAGGAAAGAGGGTAGGATTGAATCCACACAGACAATGAATTTTGTGTTCATATTTTATTGTGTTTTATTCTGTAATTATAATTTTTTTATTCTTTATTTTATTAGGTAGGTTTGACTGAGAATAAATTCTCATTTGCTGCAAAAAACTGCAAAGACCCACAACAACATATTACATAATACCACATACAAAACTAAATTCACAAGGTCAGCTGTCAGCCATAACAACCAAAGATAAAAAAGCAACAGAATGTACAGATACGGTTTACAGGGTGAAGATGAATCTGTCTCATTCAAATATGGCAACTTTTTATGAGTGCAAGACAGTAAAATAAGAAGTCAAGCCTTAAATCGCACATCATAGCAACCTTTCCTCTTTCGGGGACAATTCCGCGGACTGCAAGATCGCAGTCAAAGACCTCTCGAGGACCAACCTTCGCTGAGAAGCAGGTAATTTTGTCTTGAGTCAGATATATCAGTGTAAATAACAGCCAATTAAAAAAGATTCACAAAAGGTGAGTTGTCAAAATGATTACAGTAAAATGAATAACTCGCTGCCCTCCTAAGTACTTTCGCCCAGGGGTCTTACCAACAGTAGCGAACTGAATACGGAAAGGATAGGCGACATGACAGTTACACCGTCGACATTCCCGAATAAATGCACACAATTCCGGTTGGATTTGACGTTTCGTCATCATTGAAAACGAACCTCATTAATGAATTCATGTATTTCTTTTATGAATTACAAAGAGTCCCTATGTTAGTTGTTGACCTTTGAGAGCAGCTGAAACATCCAGTATCGTCGATTTACAATCCAGTCTCCGGAGTCGCATCTGCATTCCTATTCCCTATTAAGTCTTGTGCAATACTTTTGAGCAGATTATATGCGCTTCTAATGAGAAATAGGGCGCCATTCTGGACGGCCTCTATTTTCCAGATAAATCCACACGTTCATGTGAGAATTGAATAAGACAGAGGAAACGGTTGGACTCTTACCCAACACTGCACAGGGGCTCAGATAACCCTGCCATATTTCATAGCATTGATTTTGTGTCTGGGTAAACAGTGCATCGCACCGCATGCTATCAATGGAAAACTCGGCATAAACACAATCGTTGAAAAGTTTGTTTTTATTCATGCCTTGGATTGGCCAGCTGGTGGGGCATCGCAGAAACACTATCTTCAAAGTCACAGTGAGGGAGAACAGCAAGGTAATGGATTATTGAGCTGCCTCTGAAACTGCCCTCTGCACGCTGAGCCAGAGGACCATATAGTAGCACTGCCACTGTAGCTCTGCAACACTTGGACTCTAAAGGACCTTTTGGTCTCAAGGGAGAAAACTACACCAGGAGTATCCTCCTTAGTCTTGCACAAAACCTGGAAATTCAGTTCGTCTTATCCAGTCGCAGACACAGTTTCAGTTTTAAATACATTTAAATATATTTGACAATAACAGCATGCGTTTTCAAATTCACATCCATAGATTGATCCACTCGTATACCTTTCGCCACAGCATTTGAAGTGTATAAATTGTGTTCATTTGTTGAATTAAAGAAACGGTTATTCAGGTCTCACCTTGATACTGAGCTCTAAATCCTTTATGTCGGTGGTTGCTATCAGTCACAAAATGGAGTCGCAGCCAGTTCTTGTTGCTGATGATAGGTGCTGGAATATTGGTCCCAGATAACCTGCAGGTGAAGACAAAGACACAAAGCATCATCTGGAGTCGAACAGCACCGTCCCCAGACATGGTCGTTCCGTTTCACACAAGACGGATCAGAGAATGCTTCACTGCTGCTGTTTCTTTACAAAAAAGCAAAGAAAGAAACAGGAGCTGGTATCTGAACAACATCGTTATTAGAACCCGGCAGCTGTGGCGCTGAAACAAGATCATCTTTTTTAGAGAATATTAAAACGGGAGGAGGTTACTACGACGCTCCCAGAGCGGAGCGGCAAGAAAGGGTCCCTTAGCTCAATCATCACTGGTAGGAACATCAGAGAGCAGAAGACTGCCAATGACTGCACACTGCCCCAAAAACGAAGCCACCTAAACTCCATCCCCAGCCCAGTTACACACACGCACACGCACACACACACACACACACACACACAGACCTGCTTAGCCTAAAACAGATCAGTTGCATTACGCAGTATGTGGCCACAATGGAGGGCTCGGCTGAGCTGTGGCTCTGCTGCGTCTGAGGGATTCAGCCGGCTCACCCTCTGCCAGGGGCCTGTGCTCATTTGTCTGGCTAACCAGGCCCGGGATGACTCCCAAATTGCCTCCTGACGGCTTGACAGTGCACTGCGTTCCACCGGGGCCCATGGGGTCGGCGCACCACTGATTAGGGGAACGGGTGCCGTTTGGGCCGCGGCGGCGATGCTTTTATCTTCTGCCTTCAACCCTCTCTCTCCCCGCCTTCTCGCCTCCCTGGCTCCGTCTCAAACAGTCAACACGATCCAACCGCACAGTCATTAAACATGGATTTAGACAGGCCGGCTCAGGTAGAACGATACATGCAGGGAGACAGTGAACTGTTTCTAATGGGTGAAAGGTCCGCTGTCCTGTAATCGGTTAAGGCGCGGCGTCCGTCGTTTTGAGAAATGACTCTGAACTGCTGCTGTTGAAATTCTCTGCGTCAGCCGCGACTCAGTTCGGGTTGTGGGTTCGATTCCCACCGGGGGCAAGCGGTCACTCAGGTCAGCCTTGATAAGAGCGTCTGCTAAATAACGAAAAGGTAAATGTTGTGGTGTCTTACAATGATGGTGTATAGTGTTTGACTTGACCTGAAACAGGTGCTAATACAGTTTAAATGTTAATGGCAAGAGCGACACAAAACCATGTAGCTAATGTTCTATAAGAGGAGCAGGAATATTTCAAAGGCAAAAACCCGGCTCTGTCTCTCCTTACCTACTAGCACTTTACAAATAAATAAATTTGGTGTCGACAGAAAACGGTTTGATGCAATTGTGATGTGTAAATGTCTTACCTGGCTATCAAAACGAAGACACTAATTGTAAGTCGCTTGTGAAAAGAGCCAGGTGACATTTGAGTCGCAGTTTTGCTCTAGTTATCACAGTTTTTCGATTTCACCCAATTGAGCCCCTGTCCGTTTTTTTTATTTCCCCAGTGCGCTATGTAAATACAGCACTTAATTCTCTATTTCCACTTTAACACTGCATGTGCTTTGTCCCCCCCGTTCACACAGTCAGTAAATATGACTTGGTGAATTCCAACACTAAAAGCTTTTTCTAAGCCATCTGTCAGCGAAGGGAAACGGTGTTCCTTCGGGCATTAGAAGGTAATTGATTTCACACAAAACTCGACCTTTTCTTCCCCAACGCTACCCAGCCATTTTACTGAAATGCAAATGACACAAATATTGGAAGACGGGATCGGGGGGGCCTTCGGTTACTGAGACACTTACAACTGCAGCGGCCTAAATGACAGCCTATCCACTTCTTTACACCAGGGCACAGAGGGTAACGTAGGGTTTAGGGTTACATTTGAGCCGCAACCCAGAATGCCTTTCAGTCAGTGAGCCAATCACAGTGCAACAACTGAAATGACTGCGTCCCTTGCTGAAGCCTGACAAGGTCTAGGGTTTGGGGGCTGTGAAGGCAATAACTTAGAGGGGATTGAAAGTGACTATACAACACAAAAGTTGAGTGCAACCCTGCCAGGCCGCTCAGTCTCTGAGGTCAGTGGACCATGACATTACAGACTTAAAAGTGGCAAAGTCAAACATAATCCATTTCAATAGCAGGCAAATTTGTCTTTGAGAAACTGAAAGTGAATAGTCCCACTGAATGATAATGTATTGCCCTGGTGTTAGATGCTCTCTCTATCTGCTAGAGTAAACCGTCCAACTGGAAAAGGGACTGATGTGCATTGCATTAACGGTCACTACATTCCCTGGTCACTATGGCCCTTGGTTGCTAGGATAGCTCCCAAAATAAAAAAACAATAAAATATGTACAGTATTTATACTGTACTACACAATTTTTTAAGTTTGAAGGTAAATAAACGATCCACTCACAACTACTCATAAATCATGGCCAGTACTGACCAGGCAAGCAGGACAGTGGACCTGAGGGGGTCTCCCTTGATTAAGTTAGTCATTCTCATCATATTAACATGGCGTGGGTAATTGCAAAATAGAGTTGCAGAAAATTTGCTTATAAACTGTGTACAAAAACAAGCTCCACCCAATGGAAAAATTGAAAGAATTGCAGAAAATGTGCTGTGAAAACAAAACAAAAATTCTGCCTGCCTAGCAAATTGCCTGAGGACCATCTGGGGTGCGTGGACAGGATGGTCAGACGAGGCTGACTCGCAAATCTCCATGGCAGATCAACGTCTCCAAGCTCAATCATCATCGTTGGTCCGGGAATCATGATTGCTGGCCCAGGGAATCATGATCTCTGGCCCGGGAATCATGATCTCTGGCCCATGAATTATGTTCGCTGGCCCGGGAATCATGATCTTTGGCCCGGGAATCATGATCGCTGGCCCAGGGAATCATTATCTCTGGCCGGGGAATCGTGATCTCTGGCCTGGGAATCATGTTCGCTGGCCCAGGAATCATGATCTCTGGCCCCGGGAATCATGATCTCTGGCCCCGGGAATCATGATCTCTGGCCCCGGGAATCATGACCGCTGCCCCGGGAATCATGATCCCTGGCCCCGGGAATCATGATAGCTGGCCCGGGAATCATGACCGCTGGCCTGGGAATCATTCTAATCCAAGAGTCAATATTTCCAGGTTGAGCGAGCAGGGTGGAAGGTAGGAGAGTGGCTCAGCGGACTTACAATGATAACACGCTTTGCCGTGAGCCGGGGGAACCCACGAACCATCTTGCTTAGGGAGCCCAAGAGGTTAGAGCCAGCCTTGACTTATATTGTACATCGGCGCTGTAGTGGTAGAAGCAATGTGCAAAGCAGTGATGAACGCCGACGTGATTTCATGACAAATGTCAAAGGGGCGCGACACACTATCTGACACTGGCAGCCGTTGAGGCTCTCTCTTCTGTGTCCATATTTGTAATTGTGAATGACAGGTATTCAACACGTGGACGTTTTTTGCCCTTTCTGTACAGAACAGATTAGAAATCCCCTCACAAAAGGCGTTTCAAGCTAACGACACATCTCTTAGTTAAGTCAGAATGTTGCCAGGGGGCGTAATTTATAGCTGCAGACCGAAAAACAGGCAGAAGTCGACAGTAGGATGCAAGGCTGGCCCAGGAAGTGCCGCCGCCCAAGGCAAAACAAAAAATGGCGCCCCCCGGCCCGATCCACAAACACATGTCTCTTGTTTGCAACGCTGTTTGAGAAGAATTACATGATAGATATCCGTGTGAAATCTAAGCATCGACCGTGGCACTTACAAAAGTTACCTTGTCACCCCGACTGAGGCTCGACTGAAAAATGTGAGCTTCAACTTCTGGCAACCTGTCTTTCGTATAACCCGACAACAACAACAGGTTAAAACAAACATCTTCTATTTTCAGAGAGAGAAAAACACAAATGAATAGGGAGAATATAATATTAACTCCTTGGATATAATAGTGTGTAGCTCGGCTTCAGGATACCGTAGTGAAGAATCGACATATCCCGTATGCATTGGACTCAAGTCATTCGCGGGCATTTCAGAGTTTGTTAGATTTCTCTTTCGCCTAATCTTGTCTAAGGGGAGGGACGGCCCTGGTAGGGCGCGATATAAGGGGCTGTTTGGGACACATAGTCCCCAGTCAGATTTTGACCAAATGGAAGAGATGTTATTTCATCAGATCTAATACACAAATAACCTACAAAAAGGGACACAATTAATAAATTAACCCATTTGCTGAGTTCCAATCAAACAATTTATTAACAGCTTAATTAATTTATTTAAATAATGAAGCAAGGGCAGTGAAATACACATACTGTGCTGTTTCTATTTTTCACAAATTATTATTTTATTTTCCGATGATCATAGATCAGACAGAATATGGTATATCAGCGATCAAAGACAGCTGGTGAGTGGGCTATACTGTCCGCAGGGCGTTCTTCACCTCCCCCTGACCCAAACGGAACATTAACAGGCATCAAGCAGACCACTGTACCCAAGAACCCAGAACCAGCATAACGACTGTGATCCAGGTAGCACTCATACTACGAAATACTCTGAAAGGCTGACATCACAGCTCCCATCAGCACCGACATTGCAAACACTCTGGACTACAGTTCCCATGCTGCCCTGGTAGGTCCCCGAGTGACACCATTTCCCCTGAAATCCCACCTGGACCACCCTCTCCCACCTGGACCACCGTCACCCTCTCCCACCCTAATGGGTGAACTAATTGTAATTATTACCATATGTACACTTCAACTGTGAGAGATGGAATCTAAAAAAAAATCCATCAGAAAAGCAGAATTCTTACTGGTTGATAGGTGATCAAAAACATGTCACGCAATAAAATGGAAATTAATTATTTAAAAATCATACAATGTGATTTTCTGGATTTTTATTTTTATTTCATCTCTCACAATTGACCTCTACATGCTTTGTAAGTAGGAAAGCCTGCAAAATCAGCAGTGTATCAAATACATGTACACATCCAAATAAACTGAATGGGGATCAAATTCCCACGCCATTAATCAAGCCATAGCGGTGCTTTGATCCGGTCGCTATCAAATGAAAATGTTCAGACATCAAATCTGTGGCAAACTATCCCAAGCCGGCTCTCGAGCGGGAAGACGGAGCGTGCGGAGCAAGCTGGAGGTCAGGAGCGTTATGACCGGTGGGTTCCAACTTCCTGACCGTGGAGGTTCCACGGTCCTGCCACTTCTCGCTGATCATGGCGTCAAATTGAGATCGTTAAGAGGCTAAGGCTAATAGCTACAAATTCTCACGTTCTCTTTTACGGGTTCGCTAAGATGTTTGACCAAACTCCTCCGTGGCCTGTGTGAGTTAAGTGAAGCAGCTTCAACACCTGACCCTGCTATTAGCATATTACAGGTTGAAGCGTATAACGTAGCCTATCACAGATGAAGCCCTTCACACGCGCACTTTGCTGACAGATTTTGAACTTTGTATGAAATGCATATGAACTTTTTAGTTATATACAGGGTCATCATAAAACCCCAAAGGGGCAAATAGAGCAACTGAGTGTGCTAAGCCTTCGTTTGCCTGCATCACTGCACGGTATGACAACAGCCAGCCTAAGGTCACATGGTTATCGTGTTGCAAACAGCTGAGATCATCGCCGGGCCCAGGAACCCTGCCATCTAGGACCTCTATACCAGGCGCTGGTCAAAGGACAGCCCCTCTGCATAGTCAGTGAACCCAGCCGCCCAAGTCATAGACTGTTCCCTATACAAGCCCAGCAAGACTGTCTGGAACCGACAGCACCCTGAACTGCTTCTACCCCCAAACCATTAGACTGTTGAATGTGACAGTGGTCTGCTTGGCGCGCACACACACACACAAACACAAACACACACACACACACACACACACACACACACACACA